>CAUYQV010049427.1:0-68674 GCA_963574575.1 Galagoides demidoff | reverse complement strand
CCTAACAGAAAAATCACTGGTATTAATAGATATAGTATTGATTAATAAATTATATATTTAATAAATTATATTACATATTTGTTAATAAAAGGGGAAAAGTACAAAGTTTGTCCCTTCCCACATTTTTCCCCAATTTTTTTTTATTGCTGCATAATGAAATACTACAATTAGCAGCTTGAAACAAGCAAACAAAAAATTATATCATAGTTTCTGGAGGTCATGAACCTAGGCAAGGCTTCTTTGAATCCTCTGCTCAGAGTCTTCCCTGACTGATTTAAATATTGTCCAGGGCGGCAGTTTCATCTGTCAAGACCACTGGTTGTCAGAATTCACCTCCTTATAGCACTGGACACTGGCATTCAGACCCTAGTCCACCATTCTTTGCCACATGAGAATCTCTCTACCATAACAGTTTGCTTCTTTGACAGGAGGTCAACTGCTGCTGCAACTTGTCACATCTCAACTCACCCATTTAACTGGGCCCACCAAGACAATCTCTCTCATCAATTCATCATTAATTCAACAGAGTAAGGGTCATACTTACATCTACAAAACCTTTTTCCATATAACACAAAATAATCACAAGGGTGATATCTTTTCATATGGATGGGCTCTGTCCACAGTCCAGTAGAATGTGTTATCCAGGAATTACACATGCCTGTAAAATATTCTAAAAGAGCAGCCAATTTTCTATGTTTGTTATTTTATCCAGAGTATTATGGCACCTTCACTAAATATTTTCTGAGTGGGTAAGTGGGTGAGTGAATGAATGAAACACTTCATACTAGATGATTCTGTGACAACCCTATTAAAATATTTGCTGCTCGAAAACATCTTTCTCAAATGCTGATGTTCTTAGCATTCAATGCAGATCGACCTATTTGTTATGAATGTGGCAATATTCTCCTAATGAGTTCTGATCCAATCAAAACTTTTTGGCTAAAATTTTTCATTGATGGCGTGCATTTACTATTGGAACTTCGTTCAGCTCACAGATGGCTCCACAGCTGTTACACCTTGGAGACTCCAGGAGCCTTTGAGGGATAGCATATGTGACAGCTCAAGTTATTTCCAAAGGAGTTTCCTCCATCATAAATAGTTAAGCTAGATTTTAGGGAAATATACCACTTTCATTCTCTAGCTAAAAGCAGAGTTTGGGATTACACCACATACAGTTACAAGATGCAGGATTCGTTAACATTATACAATCAGAGTTGGAAAATATTTAAATTGGCTCTCTGAAGAAAATATTTTGAAGCTATGGAAATGTGAGGAAATGCATACAAGTCAAGGAAACTAAAATAATTCACTGTATCTTAAAATGAAGAACTTAAATTTTATTAACACTATCCTGAGCAGGGATTTGGGATTTTTGTACAAGCAGTGTGATTTCAGAAGTAGAAAAAATTGATCGCAGAGCACATCTATATTAGTAGATAATGAACAAATAGAGAGAAAAGGTGATAGACGTGAAAGGTAAATATGCAGAGACCAGATCACATATCCTACATTAGGAACTTGGCTGTGGCAATAGTGAGGAAGGAAAGTATAATCAGAGGCTAGAAAATTGTTTTTAGCATTTTCCATGTCCTAGATATTGGGATAATATGAATGAAGACACAAAATGTTATTAAGAGTTTCAATTTAGTATAAATATGGATTTTTATATCCCTTTTATAAGCTTCATTAATCAGTCAAACTCTGAAATACTAACCTGCTCCTCATAAGATTTTGATCTTGATTCCATAAAATACACATTTTCAGGATATTGCACCATGTATCACCAGATGATTCTCTCTCTCTCTCCTCCCCCCACACACATAGGCACACAATCATACCTACTGAAATCTGTATAATTATAACTATAATTAAACTACATGCTAATGTATCACATGATACCTTAGTGTTCAACTCAGTTTTAATTCCTTTTTTTAAAATATGCTACCATTTGGGTTATTTTTATTGAGTTGAACTCTATTACTTTAACGTGAATAGAAAAACCAATATAACTCTTTTTTTATGTTAAAAATTATTAAAAGGTGTGGTCCTGTCAACACTTCTAGTTAGGGAAATGCTGAGTTGTCAAGATCGGGGTGAGCTGAGTGTTTCTGTATTCATTTTTTTTTTTTTTCATTCATTTAATACTAGCTCTTTTTCTGTACTAGGACCTGGAAGTAAAATGTATGAGTACAATATAATACTATGCCCTCATGAAGCTTACTGACTTGTAAATTTTGAAACAGGTAAATAATATAAATAAAATATTACACCAAAGATACAGTTGTCAAAATAAGCAAAAGGAGGTGATCGTTTGTTGAACGAGAGCATGTAAGTGATCCCCAGGGTTAGGGAAGGCCACTAAAGGGAGTGAAATTTGGGTGAAAACATCAAGAGTAAATAGATAAAGCCAGTACAACAAGGGCTGTGAGATCAGGGGGTAGATTGGTAACGAGAATATTTTCAACAGCTCAAACAACAATGTGGTTAAAAATAAGATAAAATTATCGAGAAGATGTGAAGTGGAAGATTAAACTTTTTAGAAATGAGATTATACTTTAGGGCATCGTTTGTCATTTGAAAGATTTTTTAACTTTTTAACTTGGGAAAGGAGGAGTGTGGTAGTTCTGTTTGTCAGAATCATATCTTTGTTCTCTAAGATTCTATGGCCAAGAACTCAGGGACTAAGGGCTGAGAAGAGGCGATTGTAGTGGTCCATGCAAGAAAAAGTAGTGGCTTAGACAAGGGTAGTTGGAGGGAGAGGTAATAATGTACTTGAAATATGTTTGGAAAGAGAATTAATAGAAGTTAGAGATTTCTTATCCATGGGTGTTGCACATGAGTGTTAGGAGTTACAAAGGAAGAGAATCCTGGAGAAGGGCAGACAGACCATTCCTTGGGTGATGAGAGAGAAGCAGCTTCGATCCAAGAAGGATTAGTGTTTTATCCATTTAAATCCTGAGATACTTTACAGACATTCACATGGCAAAATAGAAGCAAACAAGCAACAAGAATATGTTTTAATCATCTGGACATTAGAGAGAACATAAAATTGTGATCTGGAGTTAAAACCTTAAGGACCTTTTGGATTAGGGAATGGGAAGGGTAGTGAATCCAGGACCAGATCCAGATGCACTGGACTAGGTAAAGACCTACCATAGTCTAAAGACCCATAAAATTAGAAATATAGTATCTCCCAGGGATGTGAGGAAGAGCAGCAGAGCATAAGGTAATGAAAGTAAAAAGATGTTTTGGCTTGGCGCCTGTGGCTCAAGTGGCTAAGGCACCAGCCACATACACCCAAGGTGGTGGGTTCGAATCCAGCCCAGGCCCACCAAACAACAATGACGGCTGCAACCAAAAAATGGCTGGGCGTTGTGGCAGACACCTGTGGTCCTAGCTACTTGGGAGGCTGAGGCAGGAGACTGGCTTGAGCCCCAGGAGTTGGAGGTTGCTATGAGCTGTGATGCCATGGCACTCTACCCAGGGGGACAGCTTGAGGCTCCTGTCTCAAAAAAAAAGGATGGTGTTTTGAGAAAAAAGGTGTGGCAGTTGTCAACTGTTAATTTTGAATATTATAATTAAACAGAAGAATGAGACCACAGAAAATTGTATCCAATTGTATATAATATAGTCTGTGCTGAACAAATACTTGTTGAAAGAATTAACTGAATTGTTGTAAAGGAAAGACATTACAAATCTAGTACATGTAGATTCTGTCTCATACACTAGGTCTGTGGGACAAAATGCAGTCGCTTAATATTTTAGGGACTCAAGTTTTACCAACAGTAGAATTAGAATGTTCATTAATTCCTTTAACATATTTTTATTAGGTACCTACTCTGGGCCTCCTTGACATTTTAATTTTAATTTGGTTAAGACAAATACTGTGTGAGTATAACATACACGTGAAGCGTTTCAAATGTACAGAGAGTTCAGTAATGTTAAGTAAATTTACGTAGCTATGAGTCATACACATCTCCAGAACCTTTTCATATTGTAAATAGGAAATTACGCTCATTAAACAGCTCCCCTTTTCTTCGCAGTGATCGCCATTTTACTTTTTCTATAAATTTGGTTGTTTAGGGCAGCTCATGTAAGTGGAAGTGCAAAGTATTTATGGTCTTGGGGACTGCTTTATTTCATTTTATAACATGAGACAGGATTTCTTTCTTTTTTAAAACCGAGTAATATTCTAATTCTTTTTTATGTATATATTTCCTTTCATGTTTCCATTAATTTATCCATAGACATTTGGGTTATTTTCATATCTTGGCTTTTAAAAATATTGCTGTTAAGAATATGGGTACGCAAGTATTTCTTTAAATCCTGCTTTCAATTCTTTTTGATATATATACCCAGAAGTGGGATTGCTGGATCATGTGATAATTCTATGTTCAGTGATTTTAGGAAATTCCATACCGTTTTCTATAGAAGTTGCATCATTTTAAAATTCCATTCATAGACACTGGTTTCCAACTTCTCCATATTCTCACCGACATTTGTTATTTCTGTTATCGTTACTGGGTTATAGCATCCAATCCAATGGGTGTGAGGTGATATCTCATTGCCAGTATTGATTTGTATTGCTCTGATGATTGGCTGTATTGAGTATCTTTTTATGTTTTTTTTTCCTTTGGCATGTAATCGTTAGAAATTGTTTTTTTACGTCCTCTTACTATTTTTATTTATTTTATAATTTGTTATTGATTTTAAGAGTTTTTATATATTCTGGATAGCAATGTCAGTCAGATATAATTTAAGATACTTAATCTCATTTTGTATGTTTCTTTTCACTTCATGTCCTTCAATAAGAAATATCTATAAGTTTATCCCATTTGCCTAGTATTGCAGCTATTGTACCTGTCCTTGACCTTTATTTTTTCAAGAAATAATGAAGAATATTTTTTCCACTTTCCAGATGGTATTTTGAGCTGGAAATTTCAATATGATCTTTACATTTTCTTTGTAAAAAGTTCTGTTATTCAATTGACTTAAAATCCTATGGCCACAGGATAGACTTCCTACTTTGCAACAAAGTTTAGTCATTTGGACTCAGTGTGCTTTTTCAATCTGATACCTTCCCTATTCCCAACACACAACCTCACTGCCTACTTCTATGAATTGCACATTCCTGTGAATTCTCCCATGCTCTATATTTGGAAAACTCTATTCTTCTATTCAACAAATTCCTTCCCTGCTCGTATGAAGTTTTCATGACTTTCTCCCAGATGTTACTTCCTCTGCTCTATCATTACTGTGTGTATATTATTCTAATTTCCCTTCTCCCTTAGGAATTCAAGTATAATATATACAAAACACTTAGTACAGTGCCTGTTACAAAAAGCTCAACAAAGGTAAACTGCTATTATTTTTGATCACAATTATTTAATAATATTGGTAATAAAATGATAGCATTATTATTTATCTTTATTGCTATTATACGTTTATTAATAAGTTAGATTTTCAGATTACAAAGTCTAAACATGTACAAACTAACATAAAAGTATAAAATTTCTGGCTTAATCCATTTTCCTGTGTCTGAGAGAACATATTTATGGCCTTGTACCATCTTCTAAGTTTTATTATGTGGCCAGAGTCACCCAGGAAACTCTCAAAGATAAAAATGGATTGATGTTCAAATTTTATTTTAGTTGTGCTTCTCCTCTCTGATCCTCTGAGTTCACCTCCTTTTCCTTATTCTGGCTCCATTTGATCCTCATTTGGCTAAGTTCATAGTAGGGCTTTAAATATTAAAAAAATGTCCAAACTACTCCAGGAAGCCTCCCTAGGACAGCTGCCTGTGTTTTTCACATGCGATTCATAATCTTCTATGTGAAGCTACTTCTTGAGAGTGTCATGCTTCATTTCTCCTTCTATATTTAATACCTAACACAGTACTGGGTTTTGGCAGGTTGTCAATAAATATTTGTTTAGTGAAAGAGAATTTCATGACAAATCTCTACCTGGTTGCCCACGTTAGTAAGGCAAGCTAAACACTTTTTTTCTTTTTTTTTTCCCTTTTATTAAGCCATATACACATAGATCATGAATACATTTATGCATATATGGGGTGCAATGTGTTGGGTTTTTTTTTTCATACAATTTGGAGTGCTTACATCAAACTAATAAACAATGGTCAGTAGAGGAACCCGAGTGACTTGCTTTTATGACTTTCCAGTTAATTCCATTCCTTAACTGAAAGGAAATAGAACACGTATCCTTGACTCCTGGAATAAATTGCCTAAGCCGTCCTCTCCATGCTTTCTGTACCCTGCATGTCCCATGCTTACTAAGGGGGTTACCTTTGCCTTCAAAGGATGGGCAGAGATCTGTCAAGCTTCTTGAGCTACCATCACAGAATTTCGGTTGCCCAAGCTATGCTTTCAGTATGAAAAGAAATACATAAAAATATGTGTGAAATTAAACTCTGTGCATGTCAAAATCTAATCTTCATTATGTATTTTAATATTATCTCTGCATGCAATCGTTAATACATGCCATTATCACTGCTAAGAAAATACAAAGTCTCTACTGATTACTTCCACATGGAACACAGTCTAGTAATAGATCACTAACCTTCTAAAATAGTTTAAACGTTTCAGTAAACTGAGCATTTTGAGTGGAAATGCATTTGAGATTTGATGAAGTATCATATTACCCAATTAGACATAAAAAGTATGTCATCTAGTTTACTTTTTCTCTATGCCTCAGGGATTGTATTTACTCACACCACACAGTACTTATAGGATTCAATCTGTAGCTATGTGTTAATTGGAAAGTAAGAAAATAGACAATGAGAGCAATGTTTTGAATTTGTTACTGAAATTATGAATGGTTATTGGCATTGGTTTCTATACTAAAATATGTTCAGAATTCAAATAAGGAAGCCTTTACGTGTATATTAACTATACGTTTTGCAGTTTTTAAACATATTAACTTCATTTTTTACATTTAGAAATACATTTCTGATATATTTATGATTTGTTCGTGATTTAAATCAATGTAGATCTTCCTTTTCCAAACAATTTTAACACATTTTTACTTACTGTAATTCATATCATACAGTACTTCTAAAATTTTAATCTGACAATATTGAGGAACAGACTATTTTACTTTAGAAAAATAAAAATTGTGCTTATGGATTTCAATAGGTAAGCATTGGGTCAAAAATTATATCCCTTCTCTTTCTACCCCTTCATTTTTACCATTTTTCTTTTCCTTTTTTTCTTCATTTTTTAAATCATGCTTCAAAAAATTTGTATTTCCTATTACAAACCAAGCACTCTGTTAGAACTTAAAGATTCACCATGACCTCAATCTGCTTTTTCAAATCTTCATAGGGCAAGAGAGAGAGAAAAAAAATGACAACACATAATTACAATGTGTAAACTGTAGCAGAGGTCCTAAAAGAAATAAGAGGCTAAAATGCAGAATAATGGAGATTTGTTTCAGACAAAATAGCTAGAAAATATCACTCAGTGGATGATATTCAAACTGAGCTCAAAAAGATGGTAGAGAACATCTTCTATAAGGAATGTGGTAAAGAATAGTCTAGGCAGTAGAAATGTCACCAATATGACTTAAAATTTAAACTAAATTGAGTTGTTTGATGATCTGAAAGATGACCATAAGCTCACATCTTAGGATTTGTAGGAAATAATTAACAATTTGGTCTAAATGTTATCAAAACCTTTGAGGTATTATAGGAGTAGAGTAACATATTCTGATTTTTATTTTTCGCACAGTGATTTTTTGACTACATGCTGGATTGAAGGAGATTAGAGTGTAAGAAGACAAGTTGGGAGGACATAGTAATTAGATATGAGGAAAGCCTGGATCTAAGGAGTGAACCTGGCAATGTAGAAAAGTTGGCAAAAGATAGAAGGAATAGGACTTACTGATGACTTAGGTGTGGAGGGATGACGTGAGAGAAAGTAAGTAATAGAAAGTTCTTGTTTGAGCAATAGGATAGGGGGCGCTGGTCTCAAGAGCTTCAAATACAATTGGGTATTCAGTCAGTATTCAATACATGTTAAATGCATGAGTCCATGATTAAATGAATGCATATGGAAAGAAGGTGAATATGGAGGATTATGCCCTTATTTGCTGATGTTGTGTTTGAAATGACTGTGAGACAGCCAAGTGGACATGGCAAGTGATTGTTAGTGTACCATTTTGAAATTCTGGTTTCTAATGTATGAATCATTCTTCATTCAGCAATCTCCTTTCCAAAACTGCCAATTAAACACCTCAAGCAGCAGGGTACTCTGCTAGTCAAATGGAAATTTGAAAAATAATGCCCAGCCCTGCCCTCCAAGCATCCTTGGTGTCCTATAGAGGTAGATAAGTAAATACATTACTATAAGAAGTGCTGCAGGGCTATGTAAACACCCTGGTGGAAAGTGCTCCTGGCCTCCTCCTGGCCTCGAAGAGTCAGAAAAGGATCTCAAAGGAAATAGTAACTAAGATTGTGGTAGAGGCAAAATGCCGTTACTGAAGGAGATAAGAGGGGAAAGAGTCATTTCGGGAAAAAAAGGGTGGGATTCGCTTGTGCTGATGGTCAGAGAAGAGAGTGCTGCACTATGGGAAGGAGGGAGAAAGTCAGGAACAGGTATGGAAGGAACTGAGGCCTGCAAGGGAAAGGGAGACTTCTGCCATGTTTTCAACTGATTGTAGGAAACCAAACAGCCAACAACAAAATAAACTCCAGTATATATATATATATATATATACTCCATATATATATGCATAGTCCACCCAGCCCTCCTTTTCTTTCCTCTCCATTTTGCTCATGTTTCTCTAACTTTCCCCAGTGTGCTCTTCTAAAGATTATCAATCACTAAAAGTCACCAATGACTTTCAAGTTGCCAAATCCAATATCCAATGCTCAGTCTTCACCTTGAAACACTTTACGTAGTTTCAAAATCCCTTCCTCCCCTAGTTTAATTTTACCTCACGGGCTACTCCTTCCCTCACTTCTTTACTAATGCATTTTTTTTCTCATCTTCCTGAACTTGCAACCGTAGAGTATTTAAAATTCTCATTCTTTTCTCCTCCCTACTCCTTTCCTCTTATTCCCTCTCTTCTCTCTCCTCTCATGTTCTTTTCTGTTCTTCTATATCTGCACTTATTTCCAAAAAGATTAGATATAAAATTTAATCTTACACATACCCTCAAGCAAAGTGTGGTCTCTGGTCCTGTGCACACATATGAGACAACTGTGACGGAATCTCTAGACTCACAGCAGTGGCATTAACAAGAGGGTCGTACAATCCAGTGGGTCCAGGACATGCCTATATTCTCCTTGTAGTCCTGTCATTATTGAGTACAGTCTTCAAAACTCTCCTATTCTGAAAAGAAGTTATGTAGTTATTCCTCATGTGGGAATAGATTTTTTATATCATGAAAGGTGATGAAAACTTCATGAAGCAGAAAGAGTAACCATTCAAAACTAAATGTGACCATGGACCAGCATGCCATGTTCAGAAAGAGACACAATTCAATATGTTTGTAGGGCTTTGGACCTGCAGGCACTGGGAATTGCCTAGACCTGTCTATTATGCACTCTACTCTAGTATAGATTTGTAGAATAGTAAGCACATATTCATAGAATAAATGTACATTGGAGTAGACTTATAGAACAGAGTAAATGGAAAAACATGTTCAACAGAGGTGTTTATTGTTTATAATCTAAATAGAGGTAAGAGCAATAGCTTAGGAGTGTAGAGGGGTGAAGAGAAATAAGAGATACCAAATAAAACAGAGCCCTGACATGACAAGGTCTCTTTCCAGGCAAGTGTCCTTAAGTTTCTTGCCGGCTGATGACCATTAAAGGACATGCCAGCCTTTTCTGCTCTATTTCCTGGCTTCCTATTGCCCAGCAATGGCAGAAAGAAGCAAAATATGTTAAAATTTTTATATAAATATTACATTGCTGGTGTAACAAATTCCCACAAATATAGTGTCTTAAAATAACAAAAAGTATCTTAGAATTCTGTAGGCCGGAATCTGCCAGTTTTCACTAGCCAACATCAAGGTGTTGGCAGGGTTGGTTTCCTTTCTGAAGTTTATGGGGAAGATTCAGTTGTCTTGACTTTTTCAGCCTCTAACAGCTTTCTAAATACTTGGCTTCTGGTCCCCTTCCTCTACCTTCAAAGCCTGAAATGTCACATCCCTTATTCTTCCTCTGCCTCTTCTTCCATTGTTAAGAATTCAGTAGTTTTGGGTGATCTCATCTTTAAGCAGCCCAAATTGCATCTTACTGAATCGACTGATTAGCAACCTTAAATGCATCTTTAAACTTAACTTTTGCCATATAAAGTAACATACTCAGAGGTTCCCAGGGATGATGGTTCTTTGGAATAGTCATTATTCTGTCTTTCATGCAGTTTCCACACTATTTAAATCTGGATGCTTGTACTTGTTCATAAATATAATTGATTATATATATATATATATACACACACACATATATCTAATTTTTTTATTAACCTGCTCTAATTTTCTTTAATACAGCCTGGTGAATAAAGCTTAAATGAACAATTAAAATCTCTAACATGGTTTTTAAGGAGTATATGCTCAATTAGTGAAGTTACAAAATCCAAAGTATATGACAATTAGCTGTATTCCTGTACCAGGGGTCCTCAAACTTTTTAAACAGGGGTCCAGTTCACTGTCCCTCAGACCATTGGATGGCCGGACTGCAGGCCCTGGGACTAGTCAGCTGCTAAGCAGGACAGGAGGTGGTGGCAAAAACACCTGGTGGGCCAGAAAAATGTCCTAGGCCGGCTGCATGTGGCCCGAGGGCCATGGTTTAAGGATGCCTGCATAGATTTCATTTAGAAAGGAAGAAAGTGTTTCAAGAACAAAATATGCAATTGATATCAGTACCTCAGCTAAAAAGATTTATTTTCTGGATATGAACCTAAGAAAGACAAGAGATACAGTGAACATAAAAGAATAAAACTATTTAATATCCCTTTTTATACATCATTGTCTTTTCTATTCTCTGATTTATTTCTTAACAGTGATAACAAAATAATCTCCCTAAATAATTTAGATTCATATTTAAAATATCAAGTGATATGGGAAATATTTGAAGAGTACTTTAAAATATTCATATCTTGTTATAATTCTTTTGCAATCTTCAAATTTAGAATACTTAAAAATATATAAAGAACTGCAAACAAATCCCCATTTTTTCCAGAAATGAAGATTTAAGATCTCTAGCTATTTGGTAAGATTTTCCTGTCAATATTTTCATCAACAATTTTAGATAATAAGCCCTTTAGGGAAAGGATTTACTTCTTGAATATTTGTGTTTGTTGGTTGTTTGGTTTGGAAATTTTTAGCCATTATATACCATTTTTGAGATTACAGCCCAAGAGGCTTCTAAACTGTTACATTCCTTAAGGAGAAGGGCTCTGGGTCTAGGTCTGGGATTAACTAGCCCAGAGCATTGAAGCTTTTACTTGCCTGCCTCATTAGTAGCATTTAAAGTAGTGGTGATAGTTGTTTCTAACAAATCAATCTTTGTAGTAAACAATGGTACACTCAGAAGCACCTAATAATATATGCTGGAAGTATTAACACTCCACCCTGATAGCCTTTTCCTGAAGGACAAGAGAAGCAGATGTTTTTTTTCCCCAGTACTTAACACAGTTGATTGTGCATGACTAATTCTTCTGCTAATCTTGTCTGGTGTCAATCTTTGGTTTTTAGTGGAGGATTCCTTTGGGGATTGAATGGCACACATGGTTGACCTGCATGCTTCTTTATCTCCAGGGCTCTAGTAAAATATTAGCACACAAAGCTAAATTGATTTAGACACATACCGCTCAAAAAAGCTGGTTTTATGCAAATGTTAACACTGTATAAAAAAGCCCTTGCACATCATTTAAAGTGCAGCTTCACTTCACTAACTGGCTAAGTGACATTTGGATGGGTGCTGAAATTAACCATTTAGAAAAACGTAAGCATTGTTGTTCCTGGGGCCTCACACATGAATATGACTGTCTCATACCCCTGTTCACCTCTTATTAGACTATGCAGCCAAATTTTTCTTTATCATGCCAAAAGAAAAATTATCCAAAAGGGCTATGTGTCCAAAACTCATTTACATTTGGCTTTGGACTTACCTTCTCAGTTATAATTGGCTTTGGAATCCATAAAAATTAGTTTGTATTCCCTAACCACATGGCAGCTGACATCCTGAAAAGGTGACCCAGATAAATAGTAAGTGGCAAGATTCCAGATGAATAATACACATCTCAAAATCTATAGTTGGACTACTGATTAGCTATAATTTTAACTGTAGGAAGTTTTGTTGTATTATAATTTGAGATGTATCTTTTGCAGTAAGTCCTTGCACCAAATCAGTACTGAAATTATCTACTGATGAAGTGAAAATACTATTTACTTCTATATGGCATAAGTCATTAATTAGTGCTATCGAATTTTCATTTCATTTGTTCATGATCTAAAATTTCAAAATGCACATATTCGGGAATAAAAAAATAAAAATATTTAGTTTAGGGTGGCACCTGTGGATCAAATGAGTAGGGTGCTAGCCCCATATGCTAGAGGGTTCAATCCCAGCCCTGGCCAAAACCAGCAAAAAAAAAAAAAAAAAATTAGTTTAGAATACATCATAAAACATGCAGAAAAATTTATTGCAGGCCAACATTCATTCAATTCATTGAATATTGGAAAAAACAAATATATTGATGCCAATTTGCAATTAATGAAAATAGGTCAATATTTTATAAATTTTGTTAATAATGCTATAGTATAATTATGAGTTTTTACAAAAGCCTTCTGTATTCATATTAAATAATAATGAAAACTTAAAAATCATGATACTTGAAGCAGATTATAGATGAATCCATTATAATCTAACTTTTGGATTAATGTATATATATGTTTGTGAATGTATAAACTGTTTTTATACTTTTTTTAGGCTAACATTCTCACTTGTAAATTTTTAAAGATAATTATGACCAACTTTCCTATTTTGTAATGAATATTAATGTCTTACTTGGATTATTAAATAATTTTTAGAAGTTTAAAATACTCTTTTTAAAATCCACATTTTTTGAAAAAAATCCAGGCAAAAATACAAAACTACAATAGCAATATTACAATGAATTTTGTAGAGTTTCTAGACAGCTATCTGCATCCTAAAATGTCAGGGTTTCATGTAGCTGTCTGCAGCCTCGGTTCTTGGGGTGCTGTTGGATGAAATCACCAGATACCCCAAAGAAAGCCAGCATGAAACAAAGTTTATTGAGAAAGTGAAGATAGGTTTACAGACAAGAGCATGAAATAGACTTACAGAGCAAGATATGTTCACCATAGCCTATAAACAGGCCTCTTTTGTAGCCATAAGAAAGGTTTCAATTATGGTGAGGGTTCCATTTTATATTTCCTGGATGGAGTTCTCCTCATGGTTCCAGGTTATCTTAGAACCAGAGTCTCACTGTGCGTGTGGATCTCCCATGAGTCTCTCAAAGCCCTTTGGTGGATGTGGACTGCAGTGAGAATTTGAGCTAATATATGACATTGAGTCTAAAAGCAGTTCTAGATCACCTTCAAGACTCTATTGTACCCATGTGGATTTGGCCTGTGCACTAGAGAGTCCTTTACATCCTTTTTCAGTTAGTATTCTAAGTTCTAATTGGTGGTTTGATTGGGTGTTCTCTTGTCCTCAGGTGTGAGCAATGAGGCTTAAGGTAAGCCAAGAGGGGGTCTGGGGACCCCAGCCTGTCCTCTTTCCTAGAAGAGCTTGATCTCTAGTTGTTGACAGTTAGGGGTCCTGGTTCCCTAACTCAGTTGACCTAAGCTAGAAAATTCACCTGAGGCACAGCAGGAATCAAAACCAGAAGTGGGTAGAAACTGAAAATAAAACTGAAGTTTCACAGGCACTGTGAATAGAAAGCAAAAGTGTCTCCTAAGTTTCTGTACAACAAGGAGAAATTTTGCATAAGAACAAAGAGAAAGCTTAGTTTCCTTCCAAAGAGAGTTGGAAGTGGATCCATTTCATAAGGAAGAGGTGAGAGAATCTGAGACTCAAAACAGTGAGGAAGTATAAATACCCTCTTCCTCTCTGTTGAAATTGGTTGCAACTCTTTCATTGGCCTCTCTGTGCCTCCAGGCATTATTGTTATTTTCTATCGGTCATTGATTATTGTCCGTTTCTATTGGTCATTGGTTTCCTAGGTTACCACATACATTCTTTTACTGTTTTAATGGGAGAACTACTGAGTGGTGAATGTTCCACTGAGCCTTCTACACTTGTCCAGCAGGTCATGCTTTTCTCCCAGACCCCTTATAGCCCCTTTCTTTGTGTTCTTCCTCACTAGCTATCTACCTGTTTACTTTCAAAAATCAGTAATCCTATAATTACAATTTACTCATAAAACAAATCTAAAATTTAATATGCATGCTGCATTTTCTTTGTTTTTCTAAGATGAAATTTTACATTGTATATTCAACTATTTTTCCTATTGATTCCAATTTAAATATAGAAGATGGCAAATTTACACAGAAACTTGGTGTGAGTATTGTTTTTTGTTGTCGTATTACTTTGACCTAGAAAGGAACTTACAGTAAGAGTGAAAGTTAAAAAGAGTTTGTTTTATCTTTTTGTCTTTTTTTTTTGGTTTCCTTTCCTCCTTTTTTGCATCCCCTTTTGCATCCCTAGCTCATCTCTCTCATTCTGTATGCTGGTGTGCAATATTCTTTTATTTATTTATTTTTAATTTTTTAATGAATTTTTTTCCTAATATCAAACTACAGTGTATTCAGGGATTAGAGCTATTCTTTTAGATCACTTTCTTTAAAACTTCACTCCATCACTTTTTAACTGGATGATCTTGAGCAAATAACTAACCTTTCAGTGCCTCTATTTTATTTCCCCTGAAAAATAAGAAACAAAATTGCCTTATTTTGTTTTTTTCCTCTTATTCTGTGTTTTCCTCTGTTAGTATCAGAATAAAATTTAATGATAATTTAAAGGCTTAAAACAGTGCTTTGTGTGTACAATAAATATTAGCCACTATTGACTAAAATTGTCTAGTCCTTATTATGTTTTGTTAAATACCTACTTTCTCCTGAGTTTCAGGGTGGAGAAATTAGTTCAGAATTAATCTAGTATTTAAAATGTAGAAATTGAGGAGCAGACTGAGGGGAAGCCTATAAGCAATCAGGTTCTGTAGAACTTCTCAACATTATGGAAAACCGCTCTCTTGTTTATTTCACATCATTTCTCATGGACAAGGATTTGCTACTTTTGTTTTTCACTTTTCATTCTCTTCCTACTAATCCTATTTTGTAGCAGAAAACGAGAAACAGAAATGAATCTGTAATTTAACTTGCTAGTCATTCATTAGCAAGAGTGGACTGAAATCCATGGGACAGACAGTGCCTTCTGAATCCCCCAGCTGTGGCAATTTTGCCAGAGGGAGTAACAAGTCAATTGCTTTATCACCTTGTTGGAAACTTGTCCTTACTCCCCAAAATAAAACATCAGTATATTGATAAAGAAGACAGGAAATCTGTACCTGAGAGACTCCTGGCAACAATTAAGTCAAAAACATGCATGACCAAGATAATGATAATCTTACAAAAAATAAACAACAACAACAAAAGCCCAGAAGTTTAAGTAGATTTAGGTCACACAGTTAGTGTCAGACTTGTCCTCTGGTCTCCTTTATTCTAGCTCTTATTATAGAGCTCCCATTTTTAAGCTCAACATAATTCTCCCTCTCAAATAATTATCCAAGAAATTTTACTGAAATCCTGATAAGTAAAAAATATATTTAATTAGATAATATTTTCTTTGCATATCACCATAAGTCAACCTTGTTCTAGGCTTCTAGGATAATGCTGCGTCTAATAGATTAGTAATGTATTAGTAATGTAGTGAGGTCTCATGGCATTTATATTTAGAAGTTAAAAAGAAAACAATAACAACAAAAGATACTGGATAGTGATATGCTTAATGAGAAAAATATAATAAAATTCTGTGATGGGGACAGAGGGGAGGATTGTTTTAGCTGGTAAAGTTATTAGTCGAGGATGGCCTTATTGATTTGAATGTCATCATATTGCCAACTGCAAGAAGATTTTGGGGAGGAAGATACTGGCAACCAGGACCAAAAAAAGGTTGTAGAGTTGGAAGAAGTTTTATTAAATCTTAGAAAATAAAAAAGGAGCAGTATGGCTTGAGTTTACTGAGAGACTTGTGGATTAAGATCATGATAAGGACACTGTTTTTATTCCAAGTTCAAGGAAAGTCACTAGAATGTTATAATTTGGAGACTGTATGTGACATAATAGAATTTTCAGTTAAAAAAATACTCTTGACTTCCCTGTAGAGAATAAATTGTAATAGGAGAAGAAAGAGAAGTTTATGTTGACAGAATATTAATCTGGTCCCACTGAGAAATGATGGAGTATGGATAAGTGAATAAAATCAAAATTTAGATAAATAGACAAATGTTCCCATTTATTTAAAGTTGATAATGTAGTCTTTGGTATAAAATTATTACTCAAATAGGACATCTATATCTACTTTAGTTATATTAAACATGATGCCTATATTCAAAGAACTCAATGTCTGAGAGATTTGAAAAATGCACATGATCTTAATTTAATGACTGTTATCATTCCTAGAGGAACAATGTTAGAAAAGCTGAAAGTTTCTTTCTTTACATACTTGGAATGATAAATTAAAGGAGTCACTAAGCTTGAATTTGAGGAGGAAAATAATTTAATTTTATTAAAAAAATAATGTCCATGTAAAAGTCAATGGTATTCTCCAAAGCCTTTCTATTCAATATTATTTGAGATATTATTAAAAGTTAAGTATATTTCTAAACACTAAAAATATAAAACTGAGAAGGGTAGACATTGTTTCTGTCCATGTAGGTTTAAATTCATGCTGCTTAAGTGAGGCTTACATTTCACAAAATAGATTTACACAAATTTTCAATATTTTAATTTCAGATAAACGAGGATCAAGCTCTGTGTTTTGAGAAATGCTAAAATACTGCATGAGATTTATAAAAAATAAAAGAAGATACTGACTGTTTAGTAATTTGGTATGTGAATTAAGGACAACAGAGAGAAAGCTACTCAAATATGTGTCAATATAAGTTGGGAATTCTTTATTCTTATTTGGGAGAATTTTTTTTAATCCAACTGACATGATGAGTTCTAATGGGAGAAATTTTTATTTCTATATAATTAACACTCCATGCTTCAATAACAAATAAAAATGACATTCAAACTAATTCAATAAAAATTTATTTCTTATTCATGCAATATTTATTGGCATCAGGACGACCCATCTTGATCTTGTACTTATTGCTATTTGTTGTCAGTGCCATTTTAGTAAGAGGTTGTAGATAAAGATAATTTAAAGTTATGGTAAGGACATTGATTTTATCTCAAGCTCAAGAAGACATTAGAATATTACAAACAGGAGCGTATGTGTGACAAGATTCATTTCCACTTGTAAAAGATAGTCTCAGTTTCCTTGTATATAATGGTGTGTTATTCTGTTAGGATTGTTATAAGGAAACACCATACACAATGCACCTTTAAACAGAAGAAATTTATTTCTCACAGTTCTTGAGTTTGAGAAATGCAAGATCAAGGTGCCAGCAGATATGGTGTCTTCTGAGGAATTGCTTTCTGGTTCATAGATGGCTCATTCTTCCTGTGTCCTTACATGGAGCAAGGGGCAAAAGAGCACATTTGCACCTGTTTTAAAAGGGCATAATCTTATTTATGATGGTTCCACCCTCATGAACTGCTCTTTTGCCAAAGACCCCATTTTCTAAGCCCATTGTCTATGTGATAAAATTTCAACATATAAATTTTGATGGGTTCAAACTCTGGCACTTCACTAGACCAGCATGTTGCTTGTTACTTAATATTTACTCAGACATGAACCAAAAGACATGTATAAGAAGGTTTAAACACATTATAGGTACATTATAACATCAAATCTGGAAAGAATCTAGATGTTCCTCAGAGATAGTACTTATAAATTAAATAGTGATATATACCACTGCAAAGGAATGGAAATGAATAAACTATGATTACATGCAACAATATGGATCTTACAAGGAATAACTGAGAGAAAGAAGCCAGGCACAAAAAGGGGTATAATTCCATTTTATAAAGTTCAAAACATGCAAAATCAATCCATGGTTCAATAAGGTATATGGCTGTTTATCTTCAGAATAGAAAGAGTAGCAGCTAAGAAAGTGTATAAAGGATATCTCTTATATTCTAATAATTTTCTAATCTTCATTTAGGTATTAGGCTATCTTCATTTTGTAAAAATACATCAAGCTATTTATAAATTGTAGACTTCTCATTATTTAAGTTATATTTTAATTAAAACATTATGTAATAAAAGAGAGAACACCTCAAAAGCACACATTTCTTTCAATATAGCTAACATATTGTGAGATGGCTCACAAATCTCCAAGGGACTAGTCAGATCTATTCCTTTTCTCCCTGAGTTGCCCAAGGTAGTGATTTGAATCTGACCATTATCCAAACACTTAGGATTGTCCTAGATCAGTGGTTCTCAAAACTTAGCGTGTATGACAATCACCTAAAAGACTTGTTAAAACACCAACTGCTAGACCCATCTCCAGTGTTCAAATCAGTAAGCATGGGGAAGGAACTGAGATTTCATACTCTGAAAACTCTGTTTTAGGTAATGATAGTGGCCATCATCTCAGCTGTTTATGTTTTATGAAATTCCTATCTTTATTTGTACATACTTTCATTTTTGGCCCTCATTTCTCTCCTGTGGTCCCTAGTTTACTTGATAATTTGCACTCTCATACTTTAATGCTACTTCATTTATAAAAGCAAACATAATCAGGATACAATATACTTCAAAATTTCCTTTGCTATCTTATTTTCAAGCTAGGATGACATTGGAAACAACTGAAGAGCATTAAAAATACCTAAAATTCATCCCAAATATTAAGATTTGTATGAAAGGGTCTACAGTAGGGCACTTTTACAAAGTTCTATAGGTGATGCTATACTAATGCATAGTCAGAAGAATCACTCAGCTAAGGTTTCTCACCAAGATGATGGACTCTACTCTTTAGGAGAGGAGAGGATTGAAGATGGCAAGTAGACTCTTACCTACAGATTGTAGCTCTTGCAGAGAGAATTGTAAATCATTAGAGAACTGAGAATTGATGGCAGACACTCAAAGTGAAGGAGATGGAGACAAGGAGTTTACTCACTAAAATTGAAACGTACCTTGGGTGACACTTATATGTAGGGAAGTGTTAAAAGAAAGAGCTCCAGGCCCTGACACTGTTACTCAAGCTTTGAGGGAACTCCCTCCACCGTGGGCCTTCATGCTGTGTAGGGACTTGCTTAGAAATTGCAGAGTAAAGTTGCATTAGAAAGCATGCTCAGCAAGGACCAGTATTACTTTGATATCAAAGCCAGAAAAGACACAATGAAAAAAGAAAACTACATACCAATATCCCTTATGAACACAGATGCAAACATCCATAATAAAATTCAGCAACACATCAAAAAGACAATTCAGCATAATCAAGTGGGTTTCATCATAGGAATGCAAGGATGGTTTAATGTATATGAATAAATAAATGTGATTGACCGCATAAACAGAAACGACCACATGGTCATCCCTATAGATGCAAAAAAATATATATTCTATAGCATCCAGCACCCTTCCTTGACAAAAACCAACAAAGTAGGCATTGAAGGACTGTACCTCAAAATAATAAAAGCCATGTATGACAAACCAACTGCCAAAAAAAAGGGTGCCCACTGTCAGATTCAACTCAATTCCCATGAAAATGATATCAACCTCATATTTCACAAATTTAAAAGAAGTAATCCTAGTCTTCGTTTAGAACCAAATACAAAACAAAAGCCAGAATAGCTAAAGCAAACTTAAGCAGAAAAAACAAATCTATAGGTGTTACCTTATTTGACTTCAAATTATATTACAATAAAAAACATGGTACTGGTATAAAGGTAGAAAAATGAACAAATAGAACAGAGAACCAAGAAAGAAAACCATCTACTATTATCAACTAATGCTCAACAAAGCAGAGAAAAACATGCACTGGGGTAAGAAAACTCTCTTCTCTCTTCAATAAATGTTGCTTATGGCTCAGCGCCTGTGGCTCAGTCTGCTAAGGCACCAGCCACATACACCTAAGGTGGCAGGTTAGAATCCCCAGCCTGGGCCCGCCAAACAACAATGATGGCTGCAACCAAAAAATGGCCGGGTGTTGTTGGTGGCTGTGAGGTGTTTGGCATTCACACTCGGCCCGGGGGGATTCGTTGTGGATCCGTAAAAAAAAAAAAAAAAAAAAAAAAAAAAAGAATAGTAGCTACAGAAGTTATCTTCTGTATAGCTTATGAGGGCAATATTGAGTTAAGTACAAAGATGGTAACAAATTTGGAAAATTCTTGCCAATACTCCAGGGACCTAAACTAGAAGTCCAGGTAAGTGGGGAGATGGATTCAAAGAGGCTTAGTGGCATTGTTTTGTACTTCTAATTAAAGACAATTAAAAGGGCTTGGCACCCTTAGCATAGTGGTTACGGTGCCAGCCACATGCATCAAGGCTGGTGGGTTCAAGCTCGGCCCAGGCCAGCTAAGCAAACAACTACAACAACAACAACAACAAAATAGCCAGGCACTGTGGTGGGTGCCTGTAGTTCCAGCTACACAGGAGGCTAAGGCCAGAGAATCACTTAAGCCCAAGAGTTAGCAGTTGCTGTGAGCTGTGAAGCCATTGCACTCTACCCAGGGCAACATAGTGAGACTCTGTCTCCAAAAAAAAAAAAAAGACAATTAAAAGATTAAATCTCGTTTTGTAATTCACAGTTGAAATCAGAAGACAGCAAAGAGGTTCTTGGCTTAGTATTCAGGAGCCACAGGTTCAAGGCCCACTTCAGTGACAGCCCTTGGCAGAAACTGTAGGTTACCTCAGTATCAACAATATTGAAAAATGATAGTCTCTTGTAGCAAGATGAGAAAAAAAAATTGCCTTCTGATATTAGTTTATCACTCTTTTCAGTTTCTCAATATGATAGACTAGGTCTATTTATCCGTTCTCCTGAGGATTTGAGTATAGGATAAGTCTCAATTATACAGAAAATTTGTTTAGAACTCATTGACTGAATAGAACAAGGAGAATAAAGCTAATCATGTTCATCATTGTTCTGTATAATAATCATGTTTTCTAACAATATTTATAGCCCACCAAAACGAGGAAGACCACAAGTTAGATTGCCAATAAAAACAAGAGGGAGACTTAGCTCCTCTTTCTCAAGTCGTGGCCAACGACAAGATTCTGGAAGATACCCTTCAAGGAGTCAGCACAGTACACCCAAGACAACTATTTCTTCTAAAACCACTGGTAGAAGCCTAAGAAAAATAAATTCTGCTCCTTCTACAGAAACTAAATCTTTAAGAATTGCTAGCCGTTCAACTCGCCACAGTCATGGCCCACTGCAAGCAGACGTCTTTGTGGAACTACTTAGTCCTCGTAGAAAAAGTAGAGGCAGAAAAAGTGCTAACAGTACACCAGAAAATAGTCCCAACTTCCCTAACTTCAGAGTCATTGCCACAAAGTCAAGTGAACAGTCAAGATCTTTAAGTGTTGCTTCAAAACTTTCTCTTCAAGATAGTGAATCCAAAAGAAGATGCAGAAAAAGACAATCTACAGGTAAGAAGTCCAATTTAAACCCTTCGTACCTAAGAAAATTGAATAATTTAGAAATATTGAGTGTTAAAATATTTTAGATCATTTTTAAAGGCTTTCACTAAGATTTTTAATGAATTTTTTTAATAAAAATTAAATTAAATTAAAAATTAAAAAGTCACTAAAAATTTAATTAAGAGTTACTAGGGAACGACTGACCTAACACATAATACTCATTGAAGAGGCAGCTGTTTAGGGAATAAAGATAAATTATGTCACTCATCTTTCAGCTATTATAGTAGAATAATGTAATATATTTGCAAATGAGGCTCTGTTTTACATGGAGGTATTTGGCCATTTGTTGAATGGTCTCAGTATAATACCATAACATATTTTACTCTCTCCCTCTCTTCTTCCCTCAAAACACATATTTATAATCATTTAAACAAGCTATATTAAGTTATATGATAAGGTCCACATATTAAATACTGGATTTGTGGAAAGAGGCAGAGTTGAGGGCAGTAATATTTTTAGGGAGTGACCGGTAGCTATCTTTTAATTCTGATTTTTGTTTATAGTGATCTTTTTTCATATAATAATCTCTTCATTCATCCTTTATCTCTTCAGTGCTGTTTCCTTTTTTAATGTCTGTAGTAATAAAACTGATATTTTTAAAAAATGAAGTTAAACATAAAAATTTCTACTGTTTTTCAAACAGTTGTAAGAAGGTCCTATATTTTTTCAGACACATGACAGGATTAAGGAATCCATTGATGAAAGAGTAGCACATGGTCTTTTTTTTTTTTTTTTGAGACGGAGCCTCAAGCTATCCCCCTGGGTAGAGTGCCAAGGCATCACAGCTCATAGCAACCTCCAACTCCTGGGCTCAAGCGAATCTCCTGCCTCTGCCTCCCAAGTAGCTGGGACCACAGGCACCCTCCACAACGCCCGGCCATTTTTTGGTTGCAGCCATCATTGTTGTTTGGCGGGCCCAGGCTGGGGATTCGAACCCGCCACCTTAGGTGTACGTGGCTGGCGCCTTAGCCGATTGAGCCACAGGCGCCAAGCCAGCACGTGGTCTTTATACAGTCACCAGTTGTCAAATTTGAGGGGAAAGTATCAGATTATTTTAGGATCAGGATCTAATTTAGCTTCTTTTATCCCCCTATCTATGTTGCTCTTTCCTAATTCTCTAAGATGTTTGGAGAAATAACACACCTGAAAAATTTTTATTCAGAGAGCTCTGCAGGGCTGGGCATGGTGGCTAGTGCCTTAAATCTGGGAATTCTGGGAGGCTGAGACAGGAGGATCATTCAAGGCCAGAAGTTCAAGACCATCCTGAGCAAGAGCAAGACCCTGTCTTTAAAAAATATATAAAAATTAGCTGGGCATGGTAGTATGCACCTCCAGTTCCAGCTACTTGGGAAGCTGAAGCAGGAAGATCACTTGAGCCCAGGAGTTTGAGGTTACCATAGGCTTTGATAATACCACTGCCCCCAGGCCCAGGCAATAGAGCAAAATCCTGTCTCAAAAAAAAAGAAAAGAAAAAATATATACATAAAATATTTGACTTTATCATTGAGAATTGCTTTTCTTTTGTATAAGATAATTTTTTTTTTTTTGAGACGGAGCCTCAAGCTATCCCCCTGGGTAGAGTGCCATGGCATCACAGCTCATAGCAACCTCCAACTCCTGGGCTCAAGCGAGTCTCCTGCTTCCGCCTCCCAAGTATCTGGGACCACAGGCGCCCGCCACAACGCCCGGCCATTTTTTGGTTGCAGCCATCATTGTTGTTTGGCGGGTCCGGGCTGGGGATTCAAACCCGCCACCTTAGGTGTATGTGGCTGGCGCCTTAGCCCATTGAGCCACAGGCGCCAAGCCTTGTATAAGATAATTTACATAGAGGTCTAGTTTTTAGATCTGAAGGCGTTTTTTTTAAGGGTATACTTTAGGAAACATTGGGGAATTGCTTATACTGTCTTTCATTTTACTATGGTTGAAAAAGTATTTTTAATAAACCTATGAAAATCCACAAACTTTGTGTTCTAGGTTTTTCTTTTGCATTATACTCTTTTACAGTCTTTTCTCAATGAATGTTTTAGTCAGATATTTTTAAGATCAAAAAGGAAATAATGGATATTTATTTCTTTCTGATTTTCCTATCAGAAAAGAAATTAACCTTCAGTGACTAGAGTATCTGTCTGAATTTTCTTTTTGAATTTGGTTTGTATTTATATGCACAGTTAGATTGTGGTGATCAAACATTTTCCTTTCTTATCATGTAAAATGTTTTAATTATTTACTCAGAGTCATCTCCTATGATGCTGAGTCGAAGGAGTTCTGGCCGACAGGGAGGAGTCCATGAACTCTCTGCCTTTGAACAACTTGTTGTGGAACTGGTACGGCATGATGACAGCTGGCCTTTTTTGAAACTGGTTTCTAAAATTCAGGTAATAAGATTGCCAGACTTTATGTTTTCTTGTGTATTTTTTGATTTAGTGTGCATGGCAACTTTGAGGTAGTCAAGATACCTATTACTGTCTTCTTTCTTAAAAAATAGAAGGTTGTTCCTATATTGAAAATAACAGAGCTAGAAAGGATAATATTGTGACTGGGCACGGTGGCTTACACCTGTGATCCTGGTACTTTGGGAGGCTGAGGTAGCAGGATTGCTTGAACCCAGGAGTTCAAGACCAACCTGGACATGTAATGAGACCTCCATCCCTACAAAAAATAGAAAAATTAGCTGGTTGTAGTGGCAGGTACCTGTCGTCCCAGCTACTGGGGAGGCTGAGGGTAGGAGGTTCACTTGAGACCAGAGGTTTTAGGTTACAGTGAGCTATGATCAGGCCACTGCACTCCAGCCCAGGCCATAGAGTAAGACTCTATCTCAAAAAAAAAAAGAAGAAGAAGCAGCAGCATAGTCTCCTCAGTCCCTTCTTTTTTTGTTTTTGTTTTTGTTTTGTTTTGAGACCGAGTCTCACTTTCTTGCCCCTGGAAGAAAGTGTCTTGCCAAGTATCTTGGCATCATAGCTCACAGCAACCTTAAACTCTTGGGCCCAAGCAATCCGCTTGCCTCAGCATTCCAAATAGCTGGGAGCACAGGCACCTGCCACAACACCCAGCTTTTTTTTAGAGATGGGATCTCTTGCTCAAGCTGATCTCAAACTGGTGAGCTTAAGCAGTCCGTTCACCTTGGCCTCAGAGTGGTGGGATTATAGACATAAGCCACCACTATTTCTTATTATAAATATAATAATGCTTATTTAAAATTTTTTTCTTTTGATCACAATGATAAATTTTTATATGTGTGTATATCTACCTATGTAGACAGAGGGAGAGAACAGTAAGCATAATTGTTTTCTTTTTAAAATAAATTGTTAATTTTTTTTTTTTTGAGACAGTCTTACTTTGTCACCCTCAGTAGAGTGCTGTGGTGTCACAGTTTACAGCAACCTCGAGCTCTTGGGCTTAGGCGATTCCCTTGCCTCAGCTTCCCGAGTAGCTGGGACCACAGGCACCTGCCACAGTGCCCGACTATTTTTTGTTGCAGTTTGGCCAGGGCCGGGTTTGAACCTGCCACCCTCAGTATATGGGGCCAGTGCCCTACCCACTGAGCCACAGGCATCACCCATAAATTGTTAATTTTTGTTTTTGTTGCAGTTGTCATTGCTGTTTAGCTGGCTCAGGCCGGGTTTGAACCCACCAGCCTCGGGTATGTAGCCGGTGCCCTACCCGCTGAGCTATGGGTGCCACCAATTATTAATATTTTTAATGGTATCAAATAGGTTTATACAGTATTATAGTGACTGACAATATATTGCATGATTTTCTTGGAATAATAGTATTTAGAGGTTAATAATGAGTTGCTTTTAAAGTACAAAATATAACTATTTGACCACTTCTGATTAAATTTTCTGTATGAAAACATATATATGTAAATTATTTTACAGGTCCCAGACTACTATGACATCATCAAAAAGCCCATTGCCTTAAATATAATTCGTGAAAAAGTAAATAAGTGTGAATATAAATTAGCATGTAAGTAATTTATGTTTTTCCATGATAATCATTTTTGTTTAAAAAGGGGAGGTAAGGCTGTTATTTTTTAAACAATGGATGTTAATGTAGTTGTGAGGATGCCATCCCAGGAGGTCCTTAAAATGCTCATTAGTGTATATGGAAGTGAAAGATGGATTAGAATTGAATAAGTTAATGACATTTTATAGAATCTGATTGTATTGGGAGGGAGGAAAAAGAGTTGGACAAAAACCTACCTAACGTACAGTGAACACTATCTGGGTGTCAGGCACTATGACTAATGTGTATATGTCTTAAGAAGTATTTAATGAGCATATTCTTACAGCATTATAAAAGTGGTCCATGTAACCAAAAATATTTGTACCCCCATAATACTTTGAAATAAAAAAAGAATCTGATATTATTAAAAGAGATTCTTTATAATTATACAATATATGTAATTACTTAATGGTATAGTTTCAGTAAAACAGTTTTAAAGTGTTTGTAAGTAAAACAGATTTAAACTTCAGCTCTGCTACCTTGTTTCAGACTCGTCTTTTCTAAAGGAAAGCGTAGGCTTCCATTTTCTTAATGAAGTTTCTAAATATGATACAAACAAAAATTATAATTTATGGACTTGCATTCTAATCTTGTTTGCTTCTTTTCCTCTCTAGCTGAGTTTATTGATGATATTGAGCTAATGTTCTCGAACTGCTTTGAATACAACCCTCGTAACACAAGTGAAGCAAAAGCTGGAATTAGGCTTCAAGCGTTTTTTCATATTCAGGCTCAAAAGCTTGGACTTCAAGTCTCACCCAGTAATATGGACCAAGTTAGCACACCACCGGCTGCAAAAAAGTCACGAATCTAATTTTGTCCTTCTGAAGGATATATTTGAAGAAAAACAAATTGTTCAATGGAACATTAAATCATGCTCTAAAGCAGACATATGTATAAAGCAATAACAACTGATTGACCACGTTGAAGTGTGGCCTGCACTATATTCTCAATTTTAATATTAAGCACTCAGGAGAATGTAGGAAAGATTTACTTTGCTACAGTTTTGTTCAGTATCTAATAAGTTTGATAGATGTATTGGATACAGTACTGGTTTACAGAGGTTTTTGTACATTTTTGAGATCATTCATGTGTCCACATATCTTGGAAAATATTTTTTCACCTATGATTTATTTTGTTACTGATTTTTTAGAAGTTGTGGTATTAAGGGAGATTTATCTACACAGATGAGTCTTCTATAACACCGTTTAGAAAAACGTGTATATGTCTTAAGAAGTGTTTAATGAGCATTTTCTTACAACACTACACATGAATGAATCTAATTTTATATCCTTGAAGTGCTGTACCAGTGCTGGCTGAAGGTATTAAGTCTGAGTTTATTAATTAGATATTTATTTAGCATTCAAAGTAATTTGTGAATTTGTTTTATATTTATAAAATTTATACATGAGAAATGTTCTTTAATTTTTTAAACCTTTTACTATGTTTTTGTTTTATTTCTCTAACTTCCTTAATGATCAATCAAAAACAAAAAAATAACACCCTCTCTTTTCCTTGACAGTTCTTTCAGTTTCACAGAACTGTATTATAAGTTTCTATGTACCACTTTAAGTGTACAAATAAAATGATAACATTTTTTCAAGTATTCTGAATTTCTAGAATTTTTACAGATCAGAATTGGATGTTTGCATGTGATACACACAGGCCATAGGAACCAATGTTTTATTGTACTTGAATTAATTAGACTCTTATTCTGCCTAAACCCTTGAGGAGTAAGATACAGCCCATCAAAAACAGTAATATTCTATGCATAGATTCTCATTAAAAAGAGGGAAAAAAATTTGGAGTATGCTCACCTAGTAAACACTCCAGAAATTAAAATATGTATAATAAACATGTGTACGTATATATGTATATGCATAAAAGGAGTTATTTCTTAGGTATGGAAGACATACAGGGACCTCAATTTGTTTGTTTTATTTTGAGACAGGGTCTCACTCTCTCGCCTGGGCTAGTATGCGGTGCTATCATAGCTCACAGCAACCCAACTCCTGGGCTCAAGCAATCCTCCTGCATCAGCCTCCCCAGTAGCTGAGACTACCACACCTGGCTAATTTTTCTTATTTTTTGTAGAGATAGGGCCTCACCATGTTGATCAGACTGGTCTCAAACTCCTAGCCTCAAGCAGTCCTCCTGCCTTAGCCTTCCAAAAGTGCTAGGATTACAGGTATGAGCCACTGCACCCAAGCAGGGACCTGGTTTTCCTTTTTATCATGCAAGAGCCAGGTGTCTTCTCTAGGGCTCTTTGGCAGGCAGGAAGAAGAAACTTCCCTCTGTTTTCTTATCTGAAACCCTGAGTATATAGCATTCTTATTTAATTAGGTCAGCTTATTTGTCAATCCCTTTTTCATTTCTTTCTCATATAGTTTGATGAGACTGTTGATTTTTCAGAAATCAAATCAAATCTTCCACGTATATATATGTTCGTGTCTTCAACTTTTAGTAAATTTATAAAATTTGTAAAAATACAATAATTGTATATGCCAATAACCAAATTTCTTAGAAAATTTTACTTAATATTTAATTATCAAAGAGACAATTCTGAAAACAAAATTACATTTTAATAGAAAGTAATGTGGGGCTCAGCACCTGTGGCTCAAGCGCCTAAGGTGCCAGCTACATACACCTGAGCTGGCGGGTTCGAATCCAGCCTGGGCCCGCCAAACAACAATGATGGCTACAACCAAAAAATAGCCTGACATTGTGGTGGGCACCTGTAATCCCAGTTACTAGGGAGGTGGAGGAAGGAGAATCTCTTGAGCCCAGGAGTTGGAGGTTGCTGTGAGCTGTGATGCCATGGCACTCTACCCAGGGTGATAGTTTGAGGCTCTGTCTCAAAAAAAAAATAGAAAGTAATGTGCCTGCATAATACTTACTTTTTAATGTTAATAACAAGTAATTTTATATTTGCTTTTCTTCTAAACACTAAGAAGGAAATATTTCTAACCAACTAGTTATGGAATTATTAAGTCTGAAAATCACTCATAAAACTTGCAATTTATATTATGTATTGCCTTTCTCAAACTCAGTTAAAGTAATACATTACCTTTTGATATACAAACATCATTGTATCTACCGTAATTAAAACTTTATGTAGCCGCAAGGTTAACAGACAAGGGATGTATATTAGTGACTGAGAATGTAATGTTAACATGATCAAGAAAGCAACCAGCATTATTTGACTCCTACTTTGCTTTCATCTTTGTTTTTCTTCAAAGAGAAGAGACTAAATAATTGAACAGGTGGAACAAAAACATGATGGAGAGTACTGGAGTATAATATAGTGACAGAGACATTAGTCTCTAAACTCAGAAAAAGTATATTTCTTTTCTTTTTTTTTTAGACAGAGCCTCAAGCTGTCTCCCTGGGTAAAGTGCTGTAGCATCACAGCTCACAGCAACCTCCAACTCCAACAGGCTCAAGCGAGTCTCCTGCCTCAGCCTCCCAAGTAGTTGGGACCACAGGTGCCCGCCACAATGCCCGGCTATTTTTTTGGTTGCAGCTGTCATTGTTGTTTGGCAGGCCCGGGCTGGATTCAAACCCACCACCTTAGGTGTATGTGGCTGGCACCTTAGCCACTTGAGCCACAGGCGCTGAGCCAAGTGTATTTCTAAAAGCACTTGATTTGTTCATTCTAAAAGAGAGTGCCAGAAGGGAAAGAAATTAATACATCCTTTATGTGCCAGGCCCTTTATTTTTTTTTTGTTTATTTTTTGTTTTGTTTTGAGACAGAGTCTTACTATGTCTCCCTCAGTTGAGTGTCTTGGCGTCACACCTTACAGCAACCTCCAACTTTTGGGCTTAAGCTATTCTCTTGCCTCAGCCTCACAAATAGCTGGGACTACAGGCGCCCACCACAACACCAGCTATTTTTTGGTTGTAGTTATTGTTGTTTGGCAGGCCCAGGCTGGATTTGAACTCACCAGCCTCGGTGTTTGTAGCCCTAGTTTCTGAGCTACAGGCAAAAAGTTAAATGCAAAAATTAAATGCTTTTTACATTAAGATAGGCAGTTGTGCGGCCAGGCCTTAGCTCACTTCACACCTATAATCCCAGCTCTTAGGGAGATGGGGAGGATCACTTGAGCTCAGGAGTTGTAGCTGTTATTTTGTTTTGTTTTTTGAGATAGTCTCACTTTGTTGACCTCAGTAGAGTGCTGTGCCATCATAGCTCACGGCAACCTCAAACTCTTGGGCTTAAGCAATTCTCTTGCTTTAGCCTCCCAAGTTAGCTCGGACTACAGGTGCTGGCCACGTTGCCCAGCTGTGTTTTTAGAGGTGAGGTCTTACTGTGGCTTTGGCTCAGGCTGGTCTCAAACTCATGAGCTCAGGCAATCCACCTGCCTCGGCCTCCCACAGTGCCAGGATTATAGGCATGAGCCACCACGCCTGGCCATGCCCAAGAGTTTTAAGACCAGCTTGAGTGTGAGAGAAATAAGCCAGGTATGGGCACATACCTGTAGTCCCAACTACTCAGGACACTGAAGCAGGAGAATTGCTTGAGCCCAGGAGTTGGAGGCTGCAGTAGGCTATGATCCTATCACTGCTTTCCAGCTGAGAAGCCTAATGAGACCCTATCTCTTTGGAAAAAAAAAAATAATGCATTTCCCTGTCTCTAAAAAAAATAAAAATAAAAACGCATTTCCGTGAGACTTTTGGTATTCTCTCCATTTTTCAAATGAGGTTAAGACTCAGCTGGTTTTCTTTGTTTTCAAGAAACAGGGTATTTCTATGTTCCCCAGGCTGGACTTGAATTCCTGTACTCAACTCAAGTGATCTTCCCATCTCAGTTTCTGGAGTAGCTGAGATTACAGGTGCACACTACTTCACCTGGTTGGATTTTTTTTTTTTTTGTGGAGACAAAGTCTCACTCTTGGCACTCCTTGGGTAGAGTGCCAGAGTGCCGTGGCATCATTGCACTCTTCTTGCTTTAGCCTCTCCAGTAGCTGTGACTACAGGCATGTGCTCCAATGCCCAGCTAATTTTTCTGTTTTTTTAGTAGAGACAGGGTCTCACTCTTGGCTCTGGATGGTCTTGAATTCCTAAGCCTAAGGAATCTACCCTCCTCAGTCTCCCAGAGTGCTAGGATTACAGGTCTTAGCCACCTTGCCTGGCCTTTTTTTTTTTTAAATACTTGCCCAAGACACAGAGTCAGTGACACCGGTTCTATTAAAGTTCTCTTTCCATTATGTCAGGGTGTCTCCAGGGAGATCAGGCATATGCAGGTTTATCTTTGGGAACAGTATAAATTGGTGAGCAAACAGGAAAACAATGTGTATATGGTCAGGTATAGTCAAATGAGAAAAAAGTCTCATGTTGTTTGGAAAGATATTTGTTGCCAAAAATGAATAGGATGTAGTCATGTTCTTTATTTATCTTATTCTTTACTTATGTGCTCGAAAGGATATACAAGTACTAGAAAACTGCTGTCCTCTGGGCCCGGTATAGTGGCTCATACCTATAATTCTAACAGGCACTCTGGGAGACTGAGGCAGGTGGGTCGCTTGAGCTCAGGATCAGGAGACCAGCCTGAGCAAGAGCAAGACCCCATCTCTACTAAAAATAGAAAATTAGCCTAGCATTGTGGCAGGCACCTGTAATCCCAGTTACTTGGGCAGCTGGGGCAAAAGAATCACTTGTGCCCACAAGTTTGAGGTTGCTGTGAGCTGTGATGCCATGTCACTCTACCAAGGATGAGAAAGTAAGACTCTGTCTCAAAAAAAGAAAAGAAAAGAAAGAAAGTGGTTCTGGGGTGTGCTCAGAGCAGGGAGCTTAAAGAATGGCTTCTCTGTTTACAACACACCCGACAGGAATCTAGGGTCATTGTGACAAAGGGCAGCACAAGACTTGTGGCCTCCTGTGAACAAATGTCCTACATGTGGGGAGAAAAGAAAAGTAGTCCTTAGGCAGACTTCAGCTTGTGGGGAGATGAAGTAGAGACATCCTTTCTCCTATTCCTCAGTGAAACTAAAAACCCTGGACATTAAATATAAAACAATTAGACTCTGAACAGTGGAGAGTGTATGTATATACCTACATATATATGCATGTGTGTGTGTGTCTACACATACAGGCAAACTGACTAGGACCTCGGGGCCTAAGGAAAGGCAGTGGTGAGTACTCTGGTTTTTGTTGTTTTTTTCTTTTTTTTGAGACAGAGCCTCAAGCTGTCACCCTGGGTAGAGTGCCATGGCATCACAGCTCATAGCAACCTCCAACTCCCGGCTCAAGCGATTCTCCTGCCTCTGCCTCCCAAGTAGCTGGGACTATAGGCACCTGCCACAATGCCCAGCCGTCATTGTTGTTTGGCAGCCCCGGCTGGATTTGAACCCACCAGCTCAGGTGTATGTGGCTGGCGCCTTAGCCAGTTGAGCCACAGGCTCAGAGCCTGGGTTCTCTTTTTGACTCATGCAGACTTGATGCCTTATTCTTAGGCATAAGAAGCTGGTAGCCTGGAAATACCAATGACACAGACAAGTAAAGCCACAGCAAAAGCCTCTCTAGCCAAAGAACCAGGAAAGGGGCAGCATAATAAAATAGAAAATTTGAGACAATAACTATTCTAGCCAAATGCCGCAGAAAAAACTGGCCATCCATATCCTCATGAACAAAGAGCAAGTAAGGCAGCAGGAGTTCCACCCAAAAGGATCAGGTGAGATACTGGGATAGGTCCACAGAAGGAGTGTGACAGGAAACCAAGGAGGGAACCTGGACTTTCATCTCTGATGGCAGTGATGAATTATCCTTCTGACACCGCCCCACCAGTGTCAGTAGAGACCATGTGGGGCACCAAGATTCTCACCTCTGCCCAGCAGTAACATGGAGCATCCATTTTCTGGTCTCAACGGGCTGCCTGGGGAACTTGGATTCTACCTGGATCCGACAGAAGACAGCACCCCAGCTTTCCCTGCCAGTGGTGTCAGAAAGGCAGCTGAAACAAGGTTTGAATAAGATATAGGTTGGGTGCAGTGGCTAGTGCTGAGAGGCCAGGGCAAGAAGATCACTTGAGCATGGGAATTCCAGCCAAGCCTGAGCAAAAGCAAGACCTCATCTCTACTGAAAAATTAGAAAAGTTAGCCAGGTATGTGGCAGGTGCTCATAGTTCCATTTACTCTATAAGCTAAGAGAGAAGGGTCACTTAAACCCAGGAATTTGAGGTTGTAGTGAGTTAGACTGATGCTACCACATTCCACCCACGGTGACAGCGAGACTCTGTATCAAAATACACATATATGTATATGTATACATAGATATAATTTAAGCAAAAAAAATACAGAAGTTACAGGGGGCGGCGCCTGTGGCTCAAGGAGTAGGGCACCAGCCCCATATACTGGAGGTGGCAGGTTCAAACCCAGCCCTGGCCAAAAACTGCAAAAAATTAGAAGATACAAAGAAGAGCCACATGGAAATGTTAATACTGAAAATACAATAACCAAAATAAAAAGCTCAGTGGATGGGCTCAAGAGCAAAAGGGAGAGAGTAGAGGGATCAGTGAACAACAGATAACTACCCAATTGTGGACAACTGAAAGAAAACAGACTAAAGAAAATTGAACAGAAACTCAGGACTTAAGCCAGCCCAAAAAGAAAATAACTAAATGGCGAGGCAAGGTGGTTCATACTTGTAATCCTAGCACTCTGGGAGGCCCAGGTGAATGGATTGCTTGAGCTCAGGAGTTCAAGACCAGCCTGAGCAAAGACAAGACCCCTGTCTCTACTAAAAATAGAAAAACTGAGGCAAGAGGATCACTTGAGCCCAAGTAGGAAGTTTATAATTATATAGATGGAGGAGGGGGAAAGGAATAAAGGGAGATAAGATTTCTATATTTCAACTGGTATGATGATCACATTAGTACACCAATAAGCTATGTAATTAACACCTAGGACAACAACTAAAAACAGCTGTACGAAAAGACAGATTCAAAAAGACTAGGTAAATCAGAATGGAATTCTAAAAAAGAATTCAAGGAACCCATAATGAAGGCAAGAAAAAGAAACCAAAAGCATGAGAACAAAAAAAAAAAAAATGGCAATCTGAAGTCCTAACATCAATAACCAGATGCAATGGAAGTATCTAAAAATACTAATAGAGATTGTAGTCTTGAAAAGGAGTATTGATGATAATTAGCTCAATTTAGCCATTCTACAATGTATAAATATAAATATTTCAAATATTTAAAAGCCACTTAAGCCACCTCTGCTTTCCTTCTTGTTTGGTGTCTCACTGGCCTTGGGGAAAAATTATCTATTAGAGAGGAAAACATTACAACCCTTAATTAGAGTTTTTTTTTGAGACAGAGTCTCACTATGTTGCCCTCAGTAGAGTGCTGTGGTACCACAGCTCACAGCAACCTCCAACTCTTGGGCTTAAGCGATTCTCTTGCCTCAGCCTCCAGCTTGGACTATAGGTGCCAGCCACAAGGCCCTGTTATTATTTTTGTTACAGTTGTCATTGTTATTTAGCTGGCCCAGGCTGGGTTTGAACTGGCCAGCCTCGGTGCTTGTGGCTGGGGCCATAACTGCTGTGCTATGGGCTCTGAGCCTTAAATAGAGTTTTGAAATTCAAACTAAACGCAGTAAGTGACAGCAATACTTGGAGCAATCCCCCAAGTCTTCAACAGTAGAAGCTCCCAAATCAAATCTTCTCTGCTCAAGATGTTTTTAGTGTCTCGGTAATTTTTTTCAAGGCACTTTTAAGCCAAAAGAAATACCTAACCATTCTCTGTACCTTAAATAGATCTAAATAACTTAATTATTCATGTCCTCACAACTTAGCACCTAATGGGCATTACATAACTTTTCAAACCTTGGAATCATATTGGACATACCCATCTTCATTTCCTGCCCCACTCTGATTTTTTCGTGGGATTTGTTTTTTAATCACAGCAAGGGTGGGGAAAATACATGAAAAGGAACAGCAAGATTCCAAAGTGTAGACCAGCTCGAGGCTGTAGTTCCCATATTTTCCGAAAGGTGGCGCTGTGTTTCCCTTAAAATTTACAAATATCCATGGCTCTGGGATGAGTTCTCTGGGCATTGGAGAGCCTCAAAACACAATTTGGATCATGGCTTATACAGCCTTGCATCAACTGCCCCCTGAGCATTTCTTCAGCATCACCTGGAAACTTTTCTATTCTTTTTTTTTTTTTTGAAGATTTTGGCTGTGGCCAGGTTTTGAACCTGCCACCTCCAGTGTATGGGGCCAGCGCCCTACTCCTTTGAGCCACAGGCGCCACCCTGGAAACTTTTTTTCTTGTCCACTACACTCTAGTTTTACTGGTCTTTTATTTTCCAAAAAAAGTCAAATCCTCTTACCTCCGAATTTTTTTTTTAAACATGTTTTGCCTTTGTTGGGAGGACTCATCAACTAAAGAAACCTCTACTTTCTCTCTTCTATATCTGGGGTCCCAGTTACTCTCTTGACAGATCATGAGCTCCCTGAAGGCAGGGACCATTTCCTTTCTTTCATCACCCACTTCCACTGTCTAGCACAGTTTCTAGCACAGAGTTAGAACTTAATACCTTTTTTTTTCTCTAAAGTTTCTATTGAGGCTAGGCACAGTGGCTCACGCCTGTAATCCTAACACTCTGAGATCTCGGCCAAGGCAGGTGGAGTGCCTGGGCTCTGGAGTTCTAGACCAGCCTGAGCAAGAGAGAGACCCCATCTCTAAAAGTAGCTGGGTTGTTGTGGTAGGCACCTATATAGTTCCAGCTACTGGGAGGCTGACAAAAGATGATTACTTAAGCCCAAGAGTTTGAAGTTGCTGTGAGATATAACAACACAGCACTCTACCAAGGGCAACAAAGTGAGTCTTTGTCTCTAAATAAATAACTATTCTACTGACATATTTATTAAGAAATTGATTTTCAGGGCGGTGCCTGTGGCTCAGTGAGTAGGGTGCCGGCCCAATATACCAAGGGTGGTGGGTTTGAACCCGGCCCCGCCAAACTGCAACAGAAAAATAGCTGGGCGTTGTGATGGGTGCCTGTAGTCCCAGCTATTTGGGAGGCTGAGGCAAGAGAATCACCAAGCTCAAGAGCTGGAGGTTGCTGTGAGCTGTGACTCCACAGCACTCTACCAAGGGTAACAAAGTGAAACTCTTTCTCTAAAAAAAAGAAAAAATTAAATTGATCTTCAGACACACAAGCAATCCAGTTGTGAAATACAAGAGAGGTTTCTTTCCTTCCTTCTGTCCTTCCTTCCTTCTTTCCGCCCTCCTTCACTTCCTCCCTCTCTCTTTCTTTCCTTTCTTTTTGAGATAGTCTCAAGCTATCACCCTGGGTAGAGTGGTGTGGCATCACAGCTCACAGCAACCTCAGCCTCCCGAGTAGCTGGGACTACAGGCACCCACCACAACACTCAGCTATTTTTGTTGTTGTTATTGTTGCAATTGTCTTTGTTGTTTTAGCTGACCCAGCAGGGTTCAAACACACCAGCCTTGGTGTATGTGGATGGTGCCCTAACCACTGAGTACGGGCGCCACCCAGATTTCTTTTTTATAGCAGTTCATCAGTAAGCAATTTATGAATCTAAAAATTGATAGCATTTTAGAATGTGATTGCTACCATTAACTATATAGGCATTTAAAAAAAACAAACGAGAGGACGGCACCTGTGGCTCAATGGGTAGAGTGCCAACCCCATATACCGAGGGTGGAGGGTTCAAACCTGGCCTCAGCCAAACTGCAACAAAAAAATAGCTGGGCGTTGTGGTGGGCGCCTGTAGTCCCAGGTACTGAGACAAGAGAATCGCCTAAGCCCAGGAGTTAGAGGTTGCTGTGAGCTGTGACACCAGGGCACTCCACCGAGGGCAATGAAGTGGGACTCTGTCTCTAAAAAACAAAAAAAAAAAAAAAAAGAGAAAAAAGAATAGTCTTTTCAATAAATGGTGCTGGGACAACTGGATATCAATATGCAAATGAATGACGATGGCCCCTACCTCACCATATTAAAAAATTAACTAAAATAGAACATAGACCTAAATGTAAGAGCTGCAACTATAAAATTCTTAGAAAGAAACACAGGAATAGATCTTTACAACCTTACATCAGTCAACAGTTTCTTAGATATAACATTAAAAGCAAAAACAACAGAAAAAAAAAACTAGATAAACCAAAGCTCATCAAAATTTAAACCTTTTGCTTCAAAGAACACCATTAAGAAAGTGAAAAGATGGCCAGGCATGGTGGCTCACACCTGTAATCCTAGCACTCTGGGAGACTGTGGCAGGTAGATTGCCTGAGCTCAGAGGTTCTAGACCAACCTAACCAAGAGCAAGACCCCATCTCTGAAAAATAGCCAGGATTTGTGGTGGGCACCTGTGGGGCCAGCTACTCGGGAGGCTGAGGCAAGAGGATCCCTTGAGCCCAAGAATTTGAGGTTGCTGTGAGCTATGACACCACAGCACAGAAGTGAAAAGGTTTTAGAATGGGGAAACGCAAAAAAAGAAAGAAAAGGAAAAGATAGCCAAAAGGGGGAGTTTGGGTTTGGTTTGGTTTTGCAAATCATGTATCTATTAAGAGATTTTTACTTTTTGAGACAGAGTCTCACTTTGCCACCCTCGGTACAGTGCTGTCGCGTCACAGCTCACAGCAACCTCCAACTCTTGAGCTTAAGCTATTCCGTTGCCTCAGCCTCACAGGTAGCTGGGACCACAGGCTCCTGCCACAACGCCCGGCTATTTTTTTTTTTTTTGTTACAGTTGTCATTGTTTTAGCTGGCCCAGGCTGGGTCAAACCTGTCAGCTTTGGTGCATAGGGTCAGTGTCCTACCCACTGAGCTACGGGCGCCGCCCTATTAAGAGATTTGTATCCACAATATATGTTTAAAGAACTCTTACAACTCAACAATCAGAACAACAAAACAAATTTTTAAATGGACTAAGACTAGGAATAGACATTTCTCCAAAGAAGATACTAGAAGCACATGAAAAGATGCTCAACATCATTAGACATTAGGGAAATGCAAATCAAAACCACAATGAGATTCCACTTCACATCCACTAGGATGGCTAAGTGTTTATAAAGATGGGGACAAATCAAAATCTTCATACACTGAGATTATAAAACATATGGGTGCAGTTGTAAAATGGAGGCATTGTGCAAAACAGTTTGACAGCTCTCCAATATAGTAAACCTAAAGTTACTTTATGACCTAGTAATTCCACTCATAGGTATATACCCAAGAGAAACGAAAATAAATATTCACACAAAAATCTGTACATGAATGCCCAGGGCAGCATTATCCATAATAACCTAAAACACAAACAACTGGAATATCCATCACCTGATGAATGGATAAAGGAAATGTAGTATTTCCATGCAACATAATATGATTTGGCATGACAAGGAATAAAGTCCTGATGTAAGTTACAGTCTGGATGACTCTTGTAAACATTATGCTAAGTTGAAGAAGCCAGTCACAAAAGACTACATAGTATCCAATTCCATTCATATGAAATGTCCAGAACCGGAAAATATACTAGAGATAGTAGATTAATGGTTTCCAAGGGCTGAAGGGAAGAAAGAACGTGGAGTGACTGCTCTTTTGGGGATAATAAAATGTTCTAAAATCAGATGGTCATGATGTGAATATCCTTAAAAATATTGAATGGTACACTTATAAGGGTCAGTTTCTTGTTCTGTGTTTATCTCAACATGGCTATTATTTTAAAAACACATTTGAAAACTCTTGACTCCCACATTGAATTCAGAATGGAGTTCTGACTGTAAGAATGCCTGTGAGGCTCATAAGACCTACTACTTCCTATCCCGCCTTCTTTATTCCCTACCAAGCCCCAAGGCTCCAGCAAACTAAGGGGTGTCTCTAAAGCCGCCATACATAGGGAAATTGTAGTTAAATGTACCTTTATTTAGAAAATATTCATTACAAAATTTTATAAAATATTCTCTAAGAGTTGGTCCCTGCTTTATAAAATTTTGTAATGAATATTTGGTAAATAAAGGTACATTTATTTATTTATTTTTGAGACAGAGCCTCAAGCTATCACCCTGGGTGGAGTGCCCTGGCATCACAGCTCGTAGCAACTTCCAACTCCTGTGCTCAAGCAAATCTCCTGCCTTCACCTCCCAAGCACCTGGGACTATAGACACCCACCACAACACCTGGCTATTTTTTGGCTGCAGCCATCATTGTTGTTTGGCGGGCCAGGGCTGGATTCAAACCCGCCACCTCAGGTGTATGTGGCTGGCACCTTAGCCACTTGAGCCACAGGCACCAAGCCAATAAAGGTACATTTGGATATAATTTCCTGTTTCCTCTATGTATAGCAACTTTATTTATTTATTTTATTTATTTTGAGATAGAGTCTCTGTCGTCCTCAGTAGAGTGCTAGGGTATCATAGCTCACAGCAACTCAAACTCTTGGGCTCAAGAGATCCTCTTGCCTCAGCCTTCCAAGTATCTGGATCTACAGGCAACCCTCACAATGCCCAGATAGTTTTTCTATTTTTAGTAGACATGGGGTCTTGTTCTTGCTCAAGTTGGTCCTACATTCCTGAGCTCAGGCAGTCCACCAACCTCAGCCTCCCAGTGAACCACTGCGCCAGGCCTATAGTGACTTTAGAGGAGACTTTAGGGACACCCTATACTTCGGATTTCTTATGTTTTACTAATGGGCTGTAGCTTTGTACCTTTGGTTTCCTTACTTTGAATGCCTTTCTTCTATCTTCTTATTAACTTCCATTTGTCCTTTAAGATCCAAGTCACTCCAGACTGAGCTGCCCCCCCACCTTTGTGCTCATAAGACATCCTGTGCTTATGGCATGGTAGCATGGATGGGATTGTTTCATAGATTTGGCTTCCCTGCCGTATATTCCCAAAGGACCTTTTTCAAGGCACCTACTATGTTAAATTTATCTTTGTAGTCACAGTTCCCAGTAGAGGGGTGAATAAATGAATGAATGTGAATGGATTGAATGAATAAACTCTTCATTTTTTTATTGTTTGGGATTCATTGAGGGTACAAAGAATTAGTTTACACTGATTGCATTTGTTAGGTAAAGTCCCTCTTATAAAAAACTTTTCATTCTTGGGTGGTGACTGTGGCTCAAAGGAGTAAGGAGCTGGCTCCATATGCTGGAGTTGGCGGGTTCAAACCCAGTCCCAGCCAAAAACTGCCCAAAAAACCCCCCAAACTCTTCATTCTTGATTTCATTTTTTGATCATTCTCCCACTCATACAGCTTTTGTAGTAAAGTAAGCTGACAAAGGATTGCCATCTTAGATAAATCATGAGCAAGTTTCTCTTCTCCGATGCTATTTTTACATGGTTTGCATTATTTAGGTAGCCAGTTGTTACTATTAGAATTCAGTTACTATCAGTGCACAATTAATGTTGTGTTTGATGTGCTAGAAATAAGCAGTGAGTGAATCTGACAAATTGTGTCTGTGAGTTAATAAACTGAAGTTTGTATGTATTTATACCCTCTCCAGCCACTGGGAAGGAACTCACAGTATAGTTTGGAGCTGGTCCCCAACACCTTGAAGCTGGTATTTATAGAGTTTGAAACCATTTTGAATCACATTTTACTACTTGTTCCATTTCACGACTGCTCCCCCTCCATTATCTCCACATGGGACACAACTGCTAAGTTCCTTTGTTGTGAGGTCACACCCCTAAATTAGAAAGAATAAGAAATGTGTAAGACCCATAGTTTTGTGCATCAGAGAGTGAATCACAGGGATCAGACTCCAACACATACCTCCCACTGAGTTTATTTTCTAGTTCTAAGTTCAAACTTGGATTCAGGAAACAACATGACTTGCCTCCTCATCAGTCTTAGCTCAGGCATAGGTTAGGCAGGATATGTCAGAGTTGAGAAGGGATGTGGGTAGAAAGGTACATTTTGGGGCAGCGCCTGTGGCTCAGTGAGTAGGGCACTGGCCCCATATACCGAGGGTGGCAAGTTCGAACCCGGCCCTAGTGTTGTGGTGGGGGCCTGTAGGCCCATCTGCTTGGGAGGCTGAGGCAAGAGAATCGCCTAAGCCCAGCAGTTGGAGTTTGCTGTGAGCTTTGATACCGAGGGCGATAAAGTGAGACTCTGTCTCTACAAAAAAAAAAAAAAAAAGAAAGAAAAAGATTGTTTCCTGGAAGAATACATATATTAGAGGGTATCAACTTTCCAATTTTCTAAGGATTTTTTTTTTTTTTTTGTAAAGACAGCATCTCACTTTATCATCCTTGGAAGAGTGCCATGGCATCACACTGCTCACAGCAACCTCCAACTCCTGGGTTTAGACAATTCTCTTGCCTCAGCTTCCCTGTAGCTGGGACTACAGGCACCCACCACCTGGCTATTTTTTTGTTGCAATTTGGCTGGGCCAGGTTTGAACCCACCACCATCAGTAAATGGGGCCGGCACCCTACCCACTGAGCCATAGGCACCTCCTTTTCTAAGGACTCTTGAGTAAACAGACTTTAGCTGAGCCTTGAGAATTGGTGGGCATTTGGACTGCTTTATGACTTTTGCCAGTGAGTTGGTAAAATCAGAACTTTCATCTTGGTTCAACAGCCCCAGCTGGGTAAAAACAGCCCCAGAGTTCCAGTTCCTATTTCTATGCTGGACACGAGCATTACATACATTATCTCACTTGATCTTCCCCAAAATCCTGAGAGAAAGGGGTAATATAATCCATTTTTTACACACTAGAAAACTGAGCCTTAGAGTCAAATCAATGGCCTGAGATTGTACCACTACTATTGCCAGAGCTGAGACTCGGAGGTTACTTACTTAGTTCCTGATAGCTGTTTGTTGCTGCCATCCATGTACAGTTCGGTAAATGGTAACGCATGTAGTTGAGGTGTGTGTTCTCATACAGGATTATTCTATCAACTATTAATTGTTTGCTTGTGCTTGAAATTGCTCAAGAGAACAGATATTGTGTGGTAGCTGGTATATGGGCCCCCGCCTCAAGATGTTCCTGTCCCAAATCCCAAGATCTGTGAATGTTACCTTACATCTCATAACATGTAATTAAGTCTAGGATCTTGAGAGGATGAAATTATCCTAAATTACCAAGTGGAGTTCAAAATAATAATGGTCCTTATAAGTGAAAGAGGGAGGCAAGAAAGACAGGGTCAGAGAAGATATGGTGACTGAATCAGAAATCAGAGTGATGCAATTGCTGTTGAGGGCCAAAAACCAAGGAATATGGGTGGCCTCTACAAGCTAGAAAAGGCAAAGAAACAGATTCTCATATATGGCCGCCCAAAATGTTAAAGCCTTACTGGTGCTCCTTGATTTTAGCCCCATAAGACATATTTCTGACTTCTGATTCCAGAACCATAAGTGAATAAATTTGTCTTATTTTAAGCCACTACATTTGTGGTTGGTAAATTGTTATACAGTGATAGACCCTAATACACATGGTGTATGACATTCAGATCCCTCTACTATACAGGGGCCAAAATTCATGCAGCGATGATTGGTAATGCTTCCCCTGTACCACGTGGTGGTAAGTTCTGGCTGTAACTCACAAAGGTGAAGACAGGGAGCTACTACCAACCCTGAGGTTTTCAAAGTCATCCTCACAAGGGCATTTAGAAAGGCCTCACAATCTTCAAGAGCTTCTTTTTTCTCTTCATGGCAGTGAAGCATCTTAAATTTATCATTTCAGCATCTATTGAGTGCCTACTATGTACCAGGCTCAAAGATGGAGAGAATTTTGATCCTCAAGGAGCTTACACTGCAGTAGAGAGGGAGAACACATGAACAAGTGATTATAATGCAACAAAATATATGAAAGGACAAAAATACCTTTAGGAAAAGAATCTTAGAGCATGGGATGTGTGAATGAATTCTGTCTGGGGAGAGGAAGAGGGACCAGGAGGCTTGGAAAGGGGTTGATATAACATCTTTGGAACCCCAGTTTTGGTGGAAGAAGTTCTGACACCTTGTCCCAGTATTATCAGACCTCACCTCTACTTATGCTACTCCAAGACTTTGATGTTGGGAAGGGAGGGAGACCCCAAGGGGAAGAATCTAGAAAGGAGAGAGTTGCTGATACCCACACATAGCAGACGGTCAGAGCTCTGGAGATCCATTCCCCGTAACTTTCTTATAAGTTCAAGGACAATAAAGTGAAAGGTTTCATGAATGTATCAGCTAGATATAAAGTATTATCTACTTGCTGGGAATTCATGCTTAGACATTGGGAAATCTCTTCTCAATTTTTGTCTTTAAACTAAATCAATCTTCCAATTAAGAAAACAAACCCAAGATGTTAACATAGTAGTAGGTCTGTGTTTCATGGATAATACCTAATATGCTACATTTAAAATATATTCAATTTTGCCTGGGGGTGGTGGCTCATGCCTGTAATCTCAACTAGATGGAAGGCTGAGGCAAGAGGATCACTTGAAGCCCAAGAGTTCAAGCATGCAGTGAGCTATGATTGTGCATTGCACTCCAGCCTAGGCAATAAAGCAAAACCCTGTCTCTAATAATTTTTTTTTTAATTTTGGATATAAGAATTTGTCACATGGGTGGTGCCTGTGGCTCAAAAGGGTAGGGTGCCGGTCCCATATGCTGGAGGTGGTGGGTTCAAACTCAGATCCGGCCAAAAACAGAAAAAAAAAATTTGTAACATAATCTAGGGTAAACTCCCTTATATGATTTTTCCATCCCTAAACTTAATCCTGAGACCAACACATAGAGGCACATACCATTTCCTATTGAGCACTGATATATTCAGAAAAGGAAACCTAACAATGCAAAAGACCTTAAAGACAATTTTATGGCACCTTGAAGTTAATAGACACTTTCAAGGTTACAGAGTTTGGGCAGTGTCAGGAATACTACGCAACTCCAGAGTTCTTGATGCAGGCCAAGAACTGGGTTAGTTTGTTTCAGGATTTATCTGATTGATTTGTTTTGCTCCTAGGAGTTTCAGACAATAATAACTCTACCTGTTTAGCGCACATCATTTCCCCCCAAACAAGTTTAACTACTGTTCAGAGTTTACAGTCATTCTACTGGTTTTACAAATAAAGAAACTGAGGCCAAAATGGTAAAACATTTAGGAGAAAACGAATCTTTCATTAAGAGCAGATAAGCACATCAAGTGTTTCATTTGTAACACTGTCCTTATCAACTCCATCTTGTCTTTGTGAAAAATTTACTCAAAGTATAAAATGACAATTTTTTCTATGATAAATTCGGTACACTTATCAAAAAAGTTAGGAGAAGCCATCATGGCTCAGTGTGTGGGCTTTGCTAGAAGAGGTTGGGTTGGCTTATGTGATGTCAGCTCCCTTACCAGGCTTCATACTAACAGTATAGTTCCTTTCCCATGAAGTTTCAAGTATACAAGGATATTACCAAGGAACGTTACTACCTATCAATTTTCACTATCATTATCATTCCCTAATATTCCAACTGCACACTTTTGAAGTGATATACCAACTCTGCTTATCTTTTCTAAATTATTTTTTGCTGAGTTCTTCAATCAACTGGGATAATCGCTTATAGTAATCTCACTTCAATGAAAGAACTCTAAACAATTCATGGAAATTTGGGGTTTTCAAAAAAAAAACCAAACCTCAGAACATTGAAATCCAGCCCCCCTCGTGGGAAGCGCGGTGCACCCACCACCTCGCACGCGCGCCCCCGGGAGCAGGACCGCAGTGTGGGAACGCCCCTCCGGGAACTCCCGGGGCCGCCTGATGGGCGTTGCCCACGGGCTGGATTCGCCGCCCGGCTGGGCCCCCGGGCTGCAGGGACCGCAGCGCCGCTGCCCGGGCCTGCGGGGCTCGCCTTCCAGGGTCAGGCCGAGGACGCGAGCGGGCGGGCGGCCGGGCCCGAGAGGCCGAAGGGCCGGCCGGGAGCGGGGCGGCGCGGGCGGGGGGCCGGGCGTGCCCACGTGACCGCCCCGCCCGCCCGCGGCCCACCGCGCCCCGCCGCCTCCCTCGGGCTGCAGCTCCCGGCGTGCCCCGCACTCGCCGCTGCCCGCCTGCCCGCCCCTCCCTCGCCTGCTCCCAGTGCCACAGAGCCGGAGCGCCAGCCGCCGCCGCAGCCACAGCCGCGGGCACTATGGTAAGGTGGGCGCGCCGGCCGGGAGGCCCGGGGGCGGCGAGATAAAGCCCCCCGCGTTCCGGGAGCGAGACCGCCATTTTAACCCGAGTTGGCCCCTGAGGTGGGCGCCTCTGCGCTGTGGCCCCGCTGCCCTCTCCAGCCGGCCGGCCTGCCCTCCCGCCTTCAGGCCCGGCCCTGCCATTCTTTGGATTCCCGGGGCCCGCGTGGGGGGCCCCGCGCCGGTGCGGGCTGGGGAAGTCGGGGCCGGGCGCCGGGGGGCGCGGGAGGGTCCGCAGAGTGCAGCCTTACGCGCGCCGCATTTGCCCTTCGCTTCTTAATTTTATTTAACACGCGCGCTCTAAAATTGGTACGTGCCATGAGGGCGCTGGGTCAGGGTCTGGGTGGCGCGTAAGAAAAGCTTTACTGGGAGATTAAGGAGATGGGGAAACTCTTTTTAAAACGCTTTTTCGGGGTAGAAAGCTCTTCTACTCGCCCAGTTAGTTTTGGATGTCTGCATTAGAGCTGTGGGGAGATTATGTAGCCGTGGGCGGTTTGGAGTTTACACTTGATTCTCTTTCCTTATGAGGAAACGTCAGTGGCTAGGATGACTTTAAAGAAAAAAAACGTGGAAGCATTAACTGAAATCCAAAAGTGTTTTTTTTAAGGCCTGCAGAGTTGACACAATACAGAAGGTATTTTTGCTGCTGCTCCTGAAGCTCTGACATCACCCAGTGAAATAGGAAACATTTCAGGGATGGGACAGCTTGTGTTTGTCCCTTTCGCTCTACCTTTCCATTTGCTTCTACGTCCAAACCTCTTTAAGAAGGATGAATGGGCAGGATGAGTTAGAATCCTTCGGTGTTATCATATATTGATTTTTAAAACGTGACAAATCTGATTGGACTACTTGCACGGTACAGTACAATTTTTGATGTCCACCCAATAGTGAATCCTCTCTAGGCAAACTGTAATTTTGGTTAAAACCAAAATACATGTTCTAAATTCCTGTTCTTTGTTTGTTTTCAGGCTTCTGGAGTTACAGTGAATGATGAAGTCATCAAAGTTTTTAATGATATGAAAGTAAGGAAATCTTCTACACAAGAGGAGATCAAAAAAAGAAAGAAAGCAGTTCTCTTCTGTTTAAGTGATGACAAAAGACAAATAATTGTAGAGGAAGCAAAGCAGATCTTGGTGGGTGACATTGGTGATACTGTAGAGGACCCCTACACATCTTTTGTGAAGTTGCTACCTCTGAATGATTGCCGATATGCTTTGTACGATGCCACATACGAAACAAAAGAGTCTAAGAAAGAAGACCTAGTATTTATTTTCTGGTGTGTAAAAAACAAAAGCAAAAAGTACTTTTAAAATGCAAGGATTGTTATTATCATAGTCAGTCTTACCTTTGTCTTTTTTATAAATGGGATTCAATAATTTTTTTTCTGTAGGGCTCCTGAAAGTGCACCTTTAAAAAGCAAGATGATTTATGCTAGCTCTAAAGATGCCATTAAAAAGAAATTTACAGGTACAAACATTGAATATTTTATGCAGAGAAATTACTTTTTATTAATTATAATAATGTAATGAGGTACTGTTTGTACTTTTCTTTTAGGTATTAAACATGAGTGGCAAGTAAATGGCTTGGATGATATTAAGGACCGTTCAACACTTGGAGAGAAATTGGGAGGCAATGTAGTAGTTTCACTTGAAGGAAAACCGTTATAAAATGACAGTCAAGTGCCATCTGGATCTTAAGGAGCTTCCATTTCTCCAGCTCAGTCCTTGGAATAGTATTAGGTCTTGTTTTTTTGTTTTATTCCCCTTTCCACTGGGCCCTTCCAACACAATGAATGAAGGATTTATCATTCATTTAAACAGCCTATCAGTGATTGCCATTAGACTATTTAATACTGTTACTTTTATGTAGAACCTAAGGAATGCCTTCCTGTCATATTTTAGCCAAAACAACTGGTTATATGCCTCCCTTGTAGCAAGCACTACAATGAACGTGTTTGTCAATGTGAATAGCTTAGAATACTGCTAAGGGTAAGCTTATTGAATGCCTTGAAAGTATTATCCACTGGTCAGATGGTAAATTTTTTTCAGTATTATTTAAAGTTACACTTGATCGCAATCTGTGAGGCTCAAGCGTTCATACACCTCACCTGCCTTGGCAAGCCTATTTTTTGTGACATGTCAGCACGGATATAACACTATGCATTAAAAGCACTTTTTTGCAACAAGTTTAATCTCTCAAAAGGAATGCCAATTAAGTTTTGTTAACTGTTGTCATCATTAGTACCTCAGTGTTCATTCCTGTTACCTGCGTATCTTAAAAGAAATAGCAGTTATTAATGCCTTTTTGTTTTCTGTTGAGTGTACACTACTGAATAAGTGTAGGAGTTTTATGTTTACCATGTGAATCCTGCAACACTAAAGATATTTTGAATATCAGTCATGATGGCAATTTCTGTATAAAAGAGCCTTAAATGGAACATTGTTTTGAGATCAAACTCCCTACCCTCACAGAAATGGCCACGTTGCAATAAAAATTGTGGCATATTACAGAATGTTGCCTTGTTTTCCTTGGACATTTTGCAAATGGTATATGAAACAACTTTTAGGGTAAACAGTTATTAATCTCTGCACTGGTCTTTTGTGAATTTTTTTTTTCAACATACATGCACAATATTTTCCAGATTTCTTGGGTTTGTTTGCTTTTAAGAAATAATTCTATTATAAAGCAAACATAAAATACCATTGTTAAAGAGGGTACTTTTATAAACATTTATTTATTTCCTTATGTGTTAATATGGAAATCAGATTATTTTTTGCACTTTGACATAAATACTCTTCAATATCTGATTTGTTCTCTGGATCTATCAGCATAGTTTTTTTTTATTCTCATTTACATTTTTAAGTAGTTGTGTAGTAGAAGCAGGGAGTTCTTACTGTGTATTTGGTTATAATGAAAATAAGTTATAATGAAAATAATTTATAAAATGTCCTTCAAAAGTTTAGACATACTTCTGATGTTTAAGAATTTTCATTTCAGGTACTATTTCTTAGTATATTTTGCAAATTGAGTCAGAATAAGGAATTGATGTAGCAGTCTTAAACATTAGTTGTAGGATTTGGCTGTGGTCCAGACTGCTCTCCTTATAGAGAATTTGATCTGCTCAGTGTGAGCAGTTTGCTGTTAGCCAGAGCTATTTATGGCAAACACATGCTTTTGTATCTTGTCATAGTTATCCACAAATGGCAAAACTGGACTTGATTCTACTGGTATGCAAAACAGGCATGCTAGTAACAGTCAGTGTTGACTCAGAACTTAACCCCATAGCTCTAAAGAATGCTTTTATCAAGAAACAGGAAATGAAAATATCCCTTAAAATATATATTTTTTAATGTATGGAAGTGATTTGAGTTTAATTAGATTTTCTCCATATTTTTCAAAGAATTTTCAGGTGAGAACATTAAAAATGGGGGTTAAATGTCTAAGCTTCTACTTAAAATTATATGAATGGTTTGGGATCTTTTTGTACTGAGCAATTGTATTTCAGGCTTACAGCTATCCCTGTGAGTTATTCTGGACATTTCGATGACTTTTTGGTAAGGCCAAACTCTAATAAGCAAAGTAAAGAATACTGATAATATACTAAATCTTATGTGTAACTTGATAAACCATGAAAATTTTCATTGAGTTATTTCCTCATTCTTTTAAAAATAAGGGACTATAAATAAGTTATATAGTAGCTCTTGTTTTTATAGCTGGGTCCTCAACTTCCTCATATGCTTCTTTATATAATATCAGAAATTAAATATTGCTTTAAACTATGATACTTTGATATATTAGATTGATAAAACATATTAATATAGTTAAATTCACCTTTGAAATACATCTTTGTGCATAGAGCCAAAAATAATGATGAAATTCATAGTGGTTCATGGTTGTTTAAGACTAATTTGGCCATTTGAAACTATCATTCTATTTTGCAATCATTTACAATGACACAATGTTCCAGTTAGCTTTAAAAGGTATATGGTGCTAATTAGTAAAATATTGAAGGCAATATTTTACTGCTAGCTTGCAAAATTATAAGAGTTTAAAAATAAAAATATGTGAAAATATTTAAAGCTGTTGAGATGTGTTTGCTTATATTTTGGGATATTAAAAGTTTTAAAATTGACACTATATATCAAAGAGGCACCATTATCTTTAGTCTGTTTTTCAGGATTTTAGTGGACATACTTCTCATTTAGCAATACCAATTTCTTTAAAAACTGAGTGTTAATAGCAATTAGTTTTAGTTTTTTCAGACAAATGGGAACAAGTTGGCATTTGTCCTAAACTGGCCATCAGCTGTTGTTTTCCATCATTATCTAAAATAGTGTTGCCAGCATTGTGAATTTATTGTGCGTTTTTAGTAGATCAGAAGTAAATCCTTTTAAAGTAGGTTTGAATTTCTCTGATATAACCCATATAGCAGCTAATTTATGGAATCTGGCAAATGAGCTTTGGGAGAAAATGCTTTTAGAAGTATTTTCCTACTAAGGAGTAATCTCAGCAATAGTAAATCATTGAGTAGTTGGGAATACTTTTCATTAAATTTACCACACTGAAAAAATCTTGTTCTTCTCTTCATGGGTCTTATTTTTGCTTGCAAATTTAGTAGTAGCTGGAGATGCAAAAGAAGATGAATATTCATTTTTCTATGAATGATGTTAAAGCTGCTAGAGATGTGTAGGCAGGCTCCAATCAATATTGCTTTTAAGAAAGCTTGAGTTTATGGGCGGGGCCTGTGGCTCAGTGGGTAGGGCACCAGCCCCATATACCGAGGGTGGTGGGTTCAAACTCAAACGGGCCCCCGCCAAACTGCAACAAAAAAATAGCCGGGCATTGTGGCAAGCCCCTGTAGTTCCAGCTACTTGGGAGGCTCACGCAAGAGAATCGCCTAAGCCCAGAAGTGGGAGGTTGCTGTGAGCTGTGTGATGCCAGGGCACTCTACCGAGGGCAATAAAGTAAGACACTGTCTCTCCCAAAAAAAAAAAAAAAAAAGAAAGCTTGAGTTTATAGATGTTCTTTGTCTTGTATCAGCCAGTAAAGAAGTCCGAGGCTCTTCCTTTGCTCTGGAAACAATCCAAATAATTGTTTCTTACAGAATTGAGAATCATCCTTCCACTTCAGTTGCCTTTCATAATGTAGTCAGACAAATCCCTGGAGCCTCAGTTTCTTAACCCAAAATAATGGGAATGATAATATATATCTACCATATCAGATTGCTGAGCATCAAATAAGTAAATTTTTTGGGTTTTTTTGAGACACAGTCTCAAGCTGTGGCCGTGGGTAGAGTGCTCTGGCATCATAGCTCACAGCAACCTCCAACTCTTGGGCTCAAGCAATCCTCTTGCCTCAGTTTTTCTGTTTTAAGCAGAGATGGGGTGTCACTTTTGCTCAGGCTGGTCTCAAACTCATGAGCTCAAGCAATCCACCTGCCTCGGCCTCCCAGAGTGCTAAGATTACAGGTGTGAGCCATCAAGCCTGGCCCATAATGTTTCTTGAGAGCAGGAAAATGTAATGTAATGTAAATGTAATAATTTGCTTAAACCATTCATTGTTTTTTCCTTTATATTTTTATCAATGGACATACTAGTGAACATTCATTCTTTATATCTATAGTTAAGTAAAATAAAGATTAAATATTTATGTTAGAAATAAAGTTTATTATAAATCAGTGAACCTCTATTTTTGTAACTATTCCATTTAATCTCATAGTTTAAGGACTAATTAGCTGATAGGAAGCATCTGTTTTTCAGAATGAACTATATAGTTAATGGACCAGGGTCAGTGGCTCATGCCTGTAATCTAAGCACTCTGGGAGGCTGAGGCAGGTGGATTGCTGGAGCTTAGGAGTTCCAGACCAGCCTGAGCAAGAATGAGAGCCCTGTCTCTACTAAAAATAGGAAAGCTAGCCGGGTGTTGTGGTGGCCGCCTGGAGTCCCAGTTACTCATGGGGCTTAGACAGGAGGATCTCTTGAACCCTAGAGTTTGAAGTTACTATGAGTTATGATGACATCATGGTGTTCAACCCCACAACTGAGTGAGACTGTCTCAAGGGAAAAAAAAGTTATTGGAGCTTTTTAGTTAATGTTCATGACTACTTTTATTTAGATTTAGAGTCTGTTGCTCAGCCTAGAGTGCAGTGATGCAATTATAGCTCACTGCAGCCTTGCTGGAACTCCTGACTCCTAAATAGCTAGGACTACAGGTGCAGACCACTACACCGGCTAAGTTTTTTATTTTTTGCAAGGATGGGATTGCTCAGGCTGATCTCAAACTCTCCTGGTCTCAAATGATCCTCACACCTTGGTCTCCCAAAATGCTAGGATTATAGGTATGCGCCACCATGCCTGGCCTTTTAAATTTTTTAAGGTAATTTTCTTTTTCACATGTGACCAATTAGATACTAGCTTTTTAGTTCCCCCAAATAATTTTGGGGTAAAATAATGAAAGAAGAAATCTATTGCTTTGGAATACTTGCCATAAATTTATGACTCATACTGTTGAAGTTCTATCACTGTTGCCCTCGGTAGAGTGCTGTTGTGTCACAGCTCACAGCAACCTCCAGCTCTTGGGCTTAGGTGATTCTCTTGCTTCAGCCTCCTGAGTAGCTGGCAGTACAGGCACCTGCCACAACATCCAGCTATTTTTTTGTTGTTGCAATTTGGCTGGGGCTGGGTCTGAACCCACCACCTTCGGTATATGGGATCAGTGCCCTACTCACTGAGCCACAGGTGTTGCCCTTTTTTTATTTTTGAGACAGAGTCTCACCATGTTGCCCTTGGTAGAGTGCTGTGGTGTCACAGCTCACAGCAACCTCAAATGGACTCAAGCCGAGAGAATCACTTAAGCCCAAGAGTTTGAGGTTGCTGTAAGCTGTGATGCCCTGGCACTCTACCATGGGTGACATAGTGAGACTTTTGTCTCAATAATAATTGCACCAGGACTTTCATATTTATAAACTGTCAGATATTATATTTTTCTGTTATTTTCAATATGCTTTGTAGTAGCTTCTATAAATTGTTGCTTTTCATCTGTGAGAGGGGAAAACCAGGTTTGTTAACAATTGTATATGAGAAAGTAAATGAATCCAGAGCAAGAGTTTGAAAATGCCCAAGTACGTGCACCCTATTTCTTTAGGCTGTTTAAAGGGCTTTGTGTTGGTTGTGTATTTTCTGGGTTTTTTTTTTTTTTTAATAAGTTAGGTTTGTGAAAGAACTGAGCTATAAAGAAAAGAGGCATACTATTTGGTAGAGAAGTATATAAAATATTGATATTTAAGGAAGTCATATTTTACTTTGACTATATCTGTATCATTAAAGGCACACAAAGGAATTTGTTGTTATTAATAAGAAGGAAAGAAAGGCTTTTTTTGTTTGTTTGTTTTTTGAGACTGAGTTTCATCCTGTTGTCTAGGCTAGAGTGCAGTGGCATCATCTTAGCTCAGGTGTCTTCAAACTACGGCCCACAGGCCACATGCAGCCCACCAAGGACATTTATCCAGCCTGCTGGGTGTTTTTGCCGCCACTGTCTGTCCTGCTTAGCAACCCACTCATCCCATGGCCCGCAGTCCGGCCCTCCAACAGCCTGAGGAACAGTGAACTGGCCCCCTGTTTAAAAAGTTTGAGGACCCCTGTCTTAGCTCATAGGCAACCTCAAACTCCTAGGCTCAGGGGATCATCCTGCCTCAGCCTCCTGAGTAGTTGGGACTATAGGTATGTTATCCCACTAATTTTTTCTATTTTTAGTAGAGATGAGTCCTTGTTTCAAACTTCTTGACCTCAAGGGGTCCTCTACCTTGGCCTCTCAGAGTACTAGGATTACAGATGTGAGCCACTGTGCCCAGACTAGAATGTTTATTCTTTTTTTTCTTTTTTGACACAGAGTGTCACCATGTAGCCCTTGGTAGAGTACTGTATTGTTATAGCTCATATCAACCGCAAACTCTTGGGCTTAAACAATTCTCTTGCCTCAGCCTCCCAAGTAGCTGGGACTACAGATGCCCACCACAGCACCCAGCTATTTAGAATGTTTATTCTTGATCAAAATTTTTTTGATAGGGCAGTGCCTGTGGCTTAAAAGGGTAGGGCACAGGTCTCATATGCCGGAGGTGGCAGGTTCAAAACCAGGCCCAGCCAAAAATTGTAAAAAAAAAATTTTTTTTTGCTAAAGATGGAGTCTTGCTATATTGTCCAAGCTGGTTGCAAACTCTTGGCCTCAAGCTGTTCTCCCATCTCAGTCTCCCACAGTGCTGGGATTATAGACATGAGCCACCATACCCAGTCTAATTTTTTTTAGATTATCAAGACAAATAGGCCAGGTGCAAGCCTGTAGTCCTGGCTACTTAGGAGGCTAAGGTAGAGAATCCCTTGAGCCCAGGAGTTGAGGTTACAGAGACCAAGTATTTGATTAGCAAAGTAATCTTAAAAAATGTAAAATTCTAATTTTCTTTTAGTTCATTAGATTTTTTTTACATGTGCTCTAGACATACTAGGAAGTAGCTTTCATACTTTTCATTTAGACATTTCCTTTACTCTTGACTTCTGATGGTTAGTTTGATTATGCATATAGAACAATTCAGTAGTTTATTTAGCATAACAGAATTTTTTGTGTGTGTGTGGCTTTTGGTTGGGGCTGGGTTTGAACCCGCTACCTCCACATATGAGGCCAGTGCTCCACTCCTTTGAGCCACAGGCACCGCGCAGGACCAGATTTTTATTCAAATGAGTAGTTATTTTCCCATTAAAGTAAAAATGCTCATTTTTATGGGATGGTGGCACATTTTCTCTCATTTTATGTGTTGTTAATAGTGGAATTTCAAATATTTCTATTGGGAAAGTGATAGTTATTAAGTAAATTACAAATTTCCTGGGCATATAGCACAAAGCCTCTTTAGTATATGTTTCTATGAGCTGATAGGAGCTTTTTTTTTTGAGACTGAGTCTCATGTTACCCTCAGTAGAGTGTCGTGGTGTCACAGCTCATAGCAACTTCAAACTCTTGGGCTCAAGCCATCTTCTCCCCTCAGCCTCCTGTGTAGCTGGAAGTATAGGTGCCCACAATGATGCTTGGTTTTTCTTTTCTTTTTTTTTTTTTTTAAATAGTCTCACTATGTCACCCTTGATAGAGTGCTATGGTGTCACAGCTCACAGCAACCTTAGACTGTTGGGCTTAAGTGATTCTCTTGGCTCAGCCTCCCAAGTAGCTGGGACTACAGGTGCTCACAACAACACCGACTATTTTTTTTTTGCTGTAGTCGTCGTCGTTTGGCAGGCCTGGGCTGGGTTTGAACCTGCCAGCCTTAGTGCATGTGGCAGGTGCCCTAGCCACTGAGCTACAAGTGTCGAGCCTAGTTTTTCTATTTTTATTAAAGATGGTATCTCACTCTTACTCAGGCTGTTCTCAAACTCCTGAGCTCAGGTAGTCTACCTGCCTTGGCCTCCCAAGAGTACTAGGATTACAGGAGTGAACCACTGCACCCAGCCTAGGGTTGTTTTTTTAAATCAACTGAAAACTGAATCACAAGAAAAAAAGGTGGTTCCCAAATTGGCATAATTGGATATAATTTTATAAAAGGTAAAAATGGCAGCAGAGAATTTTGTGCAAATCATAAAGCTTTGCCACATCGCCTAAGAAATAAGAGTGAAAGCTCGGCGCCTGTGGCTCAAGTGGCTCAGGTGCCAGCCACATACACCTAAGGTGGCAGGTTCAAATCCAGCCCGGGCCCACCAAACAACAATGATGGCTGCAACCAAAAAAATAGCCAGGCGTTGTGGCGGGCACCTGTGGTCCCAGCTACTTGGGAGGCTGAGGCAGGAGACTCGCTTGAGCCCAGGAGTTGGAGGTTGCTGTGAGCTGTGATGTCACAGCACTCTACCCAGGGGGATAGCTTGAGGCTCTGTCTTAAAAAAAAAAAAAAAAAAAGTGAAAAGTATCTTGTGTCCTATTTTCATGAAATAAGTGGAAATGTGCGTGTAGGAGTTTGAGGTTGCCGTGCGCTATAACGATGACATCATGGCACTTTACCTAGGGTGACACAGTGACACTCTGTCTCAAAAAAGAAAAAAAGGAATAAGTGGAAAAGAATTCTACATGATGATGAAATTACTGTGAGGATGAAAGTAGTCATAGATTGGGCAGCGCCTGTGGCTCAGTGGGTAGGGCACCAGCCCTGTATATGGAGGGTGGCAAGTTCAATCCTGGCCCTGGCAGGTTTAAACAACAATGACAACTACAACAAAAAATAGCTGGGCATTGTGGCAGGTGCCTGTAGTCCCAGCTACTTGGGAGGCTGAGGCAAGAGAATTGCCTAAGCCCGAGAACTAGAGGTTACTCTGAGCTATGACACCACAGCAGTTTACCGAGGGTGACAAAATAAGACTGTCTCTAAAAAAAAAAAAAAAAAAAAGAATTGTTTCCGATATATCAGGATTCTACTTTTCTCCTGGTGTGTGTATGATAAAGTTTAATAGATGCTTATTCCTGGCTCAGCACCTATGGCACAGTGGTTATGGCACAAGCCACATATACCAAAGGTGGCAGGTTAGAACCCGGCCTGGGCCAGCTAAACAACAACAACTGCAACAAAAAAATAGCCAGGTGTTGTGGTGGACTCCTGTAATCCCAGCTACTTGGGAGGCCGAAGCAAGAGAATCACTTAAGCCCAAGAGTTTAAGGTTGCTGTGATCTGTGATACTACAGCACTCTACCAAGGGTGACTGTCTCAAAAAAAAAGATCCTTATTCCTGGTATACAGTGTAAATAAACCATCCTCTAATCTACCTTATTCCTGTTAAAAGATGTAAGGCAAAATATAAAGTGTATTTTGTACTCAGCCAGAAGCACTTAATGTAAATTTGAGGAAAAAGTGATGTTATTTGGCTCAAATTATGCAAATGAAATATTGACTAATTGACTTGTGGATACTTAGTTTTCATTTAACCTAATCTAAGAGACAGTTTGCATTTTGTGTGCTATTCCAAGAGGGTCTAGTAATCCTGGTGATTAAAGAAACAAGATTTATGTTTGCTGTGGAGAAACATGATCATCCTGGCTACTATGAATCACTCTGGAAATATCTCTTCTCTGTTTCCCAATTACTCAGATCATTAGATCAAATTCACTTCGGTTCAACAAACACGAAGCACTTTTCTTGGTCTTAAAAAGCTTACTATAATACAGGGAAGGCAGGCACATAAAACAAGTGATTATGATCCAAGCCGTCAGGACAGTGATGTGTTACTACAAGATTTAGAGGAGGAACTGATTAACTTTGGAGTTGGGATATACTTGGAAAAGACCTTACAGAAGAAGTAATGTTTGAGCTGGGTTGTGAAGGATGATAGAGTTTACCGGTATTGAAAGGATTTGCATGGAGAAAGAAGAGCCATGTAGAGCCCTACAAATGGTTCATTCCAGCTGCTAAGTCAAGTGTGAAGCATTGTGACGAGAGAAGTGCAGGAGAGGTAGGTCATTGAGGGCCATGGATACCATGTTACGGGGTCCAACGTAAAACCTGTGTGTGCTGAGGAGCTGGTGCAGGGTTTTAAGTACAGAAGTGGCATAATCTTTCTGAAACACAAATCTGCTTGTTTATGACCATGATGAGAATGTATGGAAAGAGAAAGAAACTGGAGGCCTGACTCAAGGTAGTGGCTAGTGCATTTGGGTTGGGTATATTTCAGAGGTATGTAGGAGAAATGGCAGGATTTGATTAATTTCATAATTGAAAGGGTTCAAGTTTTTAACAATTTGGAAAATATGAACTGTATTTTTAGTATTATTGACATTTAAGATCATTTAAGTATCAGAATGGCTCAAGAAATTTGAGGATATTTGTAAAGGTGAATAGAAAAAAATGCTAACCATTTTTAATGAAGTAACATCTTGATAAGATGAAATCATTGGCTAAAAAGTCATAGGTCCAGTCCATATGAAAATTGCTGCAAAACAGGCTTATAAATCTAGATTTTCATATAACAATGGTTTAAATAGGTAAGAAATTTTTTAAATTACCATAGTTATAGCATCTTTGAAATGGAATACCCTATAGTTTAAAAAGTCTTGGTTGTATTTTTCTCTTCTATGTTTGAGCTTTTGTGGTAAAACTTGTCCATGTATTAAACCATGGCTAAATTCTTGTATTAAAGATTTTAGAAAGAACTTCATTTAACAGTGTTTTTTATCACATATTCTGCTCCTTAGAGAAAGCCTGCCCATTCTTTGCTGGTGATAGAAAACAGAATTTTCAGGTCATCTAAAAGATCACTGTCTATTAAAGAAGATTTTTAATCCTTACTAGTAAATAAAAGCTATTTATAAACATAAGGTCTTAATTCCTTTCACAACCATCCAGAAGCAAAGGTTCCTCTTTTTATTTATTTATTTAGCCTCCTTGTAATAAAATACTTTAATCACATTGTTTTTTAACCTTGCTTTTATGGTAAATAAGTTCACTCTTCTGAAAGGCCTTACGCCGGTCAGGAAGCATTGAATATCTATTTGTAGAACCACTATTCTGGCCATCCTGAGAAATAAACTCAAGGGCACTTTTATAATCCAGTTGGAGAGACAAAATAGACCTGTGAACGTGTAAGTATTCAGTGATAAGCACTTGAATAAGCATCAAGGGAATGCAGGGAAAAAGAAGAATCCAAAAAAGAAAAGATTTTCTAGAAGTGAGTTGTTTTAAACAGTACTTAGAGGAAATAAATATTAAAAAAAAAGTTTCTTTTCAAATGTAGGATTGTTATTTGAAAGGAGGTTCCAATAGATTCTTTCTTCACTGAGAATATCTCCTTAATATCAAGGACAAAAGGGCCTTTTAATTACTACTTCCATTGAATCATTTTGGAGAAGACTGTATATTCTATGTGGGTAATTTTCATGGAGTCCTGAGTTTCTACAGATCTCTCTAATCTTTTCTGAAGACCCCTTTGGCAGTCTGGTACAGCCTATGAACTCCTCAGAATAATGTTTTTGATTATATAAAAAGCTTGGTGATATTGTAATATGTATCCTTTATTAACACATTAGATAATATCTAGCAGCAATCTCATAACAGTATTTAGATGAATGTAAATGAAACTTTGAGGTATCTGCAATGTGACGTGAACATGCGAGGGATTTCTGTTGGTGACAAAGCCATAGGTACTGCTGCTGATTATGCTTTATTGGCTATCTACATAATTGAAGGAACTACTGGTTTTTAGTCAATGGTTAAAGATAGCAATTTATAATGACTCCCTTGAATTCTTTCCATGGATTCCTTGGGGGTCCAGAGATCCCTGGTCAAGAAATCCTGTACCTGGCTTGGCACTTGTAGCTCAAGCGGCTAAGGCACCAGCCACATACACCAAAGCTGGCAGGTCAGCTAAAACAATAACGACAACTGCAACAAAAAAATAGCCAGGCACTGTGGTGGGCACCTGTAGTCCCAGCTACTGGGAGGCTGAGGCAAGAGAATCGCTTAAGCCCAGGAGTTGGAGGTTGCTGTGAGCTGTGATACCACTGCACTACTCTATCCAGGGCGACAGCTTGAGGCTCTGTCTCAAAAAAAAAAAAAAGAAACCCTGTAGCTATGGCAGGCAGTGGGTCACACCAGTAATCCTAGCACTCTTGGAGACTTGAGGTGGGAGAATCCCTTGAGCTCAGTAGTTCAAGACCAGCCTGAGGAAGAGCAATTCCTGTCTCTATTAAAATTAGAAAAATTAGCCAGGTGTGGCAGGTTCCTGTAGTCCCAACTATTCAGGAGGCTGAGGCAGGCTTGAACCCAGGAGTTTGAGGTTGCTGTGAGCTAGACTTAGGCCAATGAGATTCTGTCTTTAAAAATAAATAAATAATGGCTTGACACCACAGCTCAGTGGTTAGGGTGCTGGCCACATACACTGGGGCTGGCTGGTTCAAACCCAGCCCAGGCCTGCTAAACGACAATACAGCTATAACAAAAAAATAACCTGGTATTGTGGCAGGTGCCTATAGTCCCAGGTACTTGGGAGGCTGAGGCAGGAGAATCACTTAAGCCCAAGAGTTGGAGGTTGCTGTGAGCTGTGACGTCACAGCATTCTACTGAGAGCAACATAGACTCTGTCTCAAGATAAATAAGAAAGAAAAAAAAGACAATAAAGAAACCCTCTATCTTAGCAATTACCTAAAAGACCAAGAAAGTAAAGGACTGAATAGATAAAAGCCAGGACCTCTCAGATCTATTTCAGTCAAAGAAACTGCTTTTATTTTCTTTTATATATTTGAATTTCATACAAGATTTTATTTGGAATAAAAATGGCTTCTAGAGCTAAATAATGTGTAACTTTGAAAACAATTTTACATGAAAAAAATTGATTGTTTATCTTTTTAAAACTTTAAACTTGTTTCTTTTGTAAATGTTTTAAGCACATCAAGTTTATAATCCTAGAAATAGATTTGGAGATTGGCAGCATATAGTTAAAGTCATGGAGCCATCAATAAGATGCCTAGGAAAAATCCATGTGTGTAGCAGAAGAGAAACAGGCCAAGAGCAGACAGAGGAAGAAAAGCCTGCAATGGAGACAAGGAACCATCAGAGAAGAGGAGAACATACTTTCTGTGATTTTACAGAGCACAGGTACCAAATGCTGCAGAGATGCCATGTATGATGAGGACAGAAAAGAATACACTGAATTTGGCCCTAAGGAGGTGAGTGACCTTTCCTGTGGCATTTTCAGCAGAGTAGAGAGGGCAGATGCTAAATTGAAATGATGGAAGACTAAGTAAGAGATGAAGTGGAGACGAGTGTTGTAGATCAGTGCTTTTCAAAGGTCTGTGATACAGCACAATACAGCACAATTTCCCATCTGTCATGGACTGACAATAGAGGTCTGGCTAATATGCAGCATGCACTAGGTTCAACATACACTAGAGTTGAACAACAACTCTCTTCAACCAGAGAAGTCCTGTGATTCTGCACTTGGCTGTAAAAGTTTCTAAATGTGGCCAGGCATGGTGGCTTACCTGTGTAGTCCTAGCACTCTGGGAGGCCGAGCTTGTGGATCGTCAGAGTTCCAGACCAGACTGAGCAAAAGCGAGACCATCTCTGCTAAAAACAGAGGCAAGAGAATCGCCTAAGCCCAAGAATCTGAGGTTGCTGTTAACTGTGATGCCACGGCACTCTACCCAGGGCAACAGCTTGAGAGTCTGTACCCACCCACCCCCCGCCCAAATAGTTACTAAATGCTTACTGTCAATTCTGTATGGTAGCAGAGGTATTCTTTCAAGTTTATATGTTAAAGAAAGCAGCCAGTACTTCTCCAGGACTTTGGAGCCCTGAGAGAGGGTTTCTAACTAGTATTTCTTTGTTTTGTTTTGGTTTTTTTAGCAAGAGGAAGGAGAGGGGGCTGAGGGAGAGAGGCTGGCCCCTAACTATTTTTCTTACAATTTTCTCCTCTGAATATCTCCTAATATTCAAGTTTCTCATTCTTTTGAATCTCCAGTTTGGATCTCCAGCACCTAATAGAAGGCATTAAAATTAAAAGATTATTGAACAAGTGAATGAACTTCCATGTGAACTGTGGAGGATCTAAGAGGTCCCGTTTTTCTAGATTTTACACTAGTACGTCCTGCCTCATTTAGTCTCTCACTATATATTTTGCCTCTCGTCAAGGAATTATTGGCTAGACCTATCATCTATTCGCAGTCCTTTAGAGTGCCACAGAACTCTACCAAGGGTGACATAGTGAGACTCTGTCTCAAAAAAAAAAAAAAACCCTCTGGTTAGTCATAAACTTCTTCAATTTTTCATTTCTGTAATTGAACAGATTAGCAAGAACCCTCTACTTTTCTCATCCAAAGCATAGCTCCTAGCCCACACAGGGAAACTCAAATGTCCCTGGAAAAATGAGAATTGTAAAGTGTAGGTAAAAAGATTAAGAGCCAAAGAAAAGTGGACAATTTTGTCATTCATTCAGCAGACATTTACTGAATGCTCAGTATGTGCCGTACACAGCACTGAGTCCCAGGCATGTAGTTTCTCTCCAGGGATGCATAAACTCAAATCCAGTGGGTTGTGTCAGGCTAGGTTTCTATATTTAAGTATTTAGGAGGACTTTCTCTATGGCAGCTAGATTTTTTGCAGCATGTACAACTTATATAGCTAAAGCATATACTATATCAAGTTGGTTTTTATTTATTTATTTGTTTGTTTATTTATTTTGTCTCACTTCATTGCCATGGGTAGAGTGCTATGGTGTCATAGCTCACAACCACCTCAAACTCTTAGACTCAAGCCATCGTTTTGCCTCAGCCTCCTGAGTTGCTGGGACTACAGGTGCTCACCACAATGCCCAGCTAGTTTTTCTATTTTTAGTAGAGACAGAGCCTCACTCTTGCTCAGGCTATTCTTGAACTCCTAAGCTCTGGGGGATCCACCTGCCTTGGCCTCCCAGAGTGCTAGGATTACAGGCATGATCTACCACGCCTGGCCACAAATTATTAACCTCTTAATCAGACATTTGATCCAAAGATGTGTATTATGAAGTGGCTCATGCCTGTAATCCTATCACTCTAAGAGGCCGAGCCTGGTGGATTGCTTGAGTTCAGGAGTTTGAGACCAGCCTGAACAAAAGTGAGACCCCATCTCTACTAAAAATAGAAAAAAACGAGGCAAGAGGATAGCTTGAGTCTGAGTTGGAGGTTTCTGTGAGCTATGATGCCATGGCCCTCTACCCACAGCAACAGCTTGAGACTTGGTCTTAAAAAATGAAATAAAATGGGGCGGCGCCTGTGGTTCAGTGTGTAGGGTACTGGCCCCATATACGGAGGATAGCAAGTTTAAACCCAGCCTCGGCCAAACTGCAACAACAACAACAACAAAATAGCGGGGCGTTGTGGCGGGCACCTATAGTCCCAGCTACTGGGGAGGCTGAGGCAAGAGAATTGTCTGAGCCCAGGACTTGGAGGTTGCTGTGAGCAGTGTGATGCCATGGCACTCTACCGAGGGTGATAAAGTGAGACACTGTCTCTACAATAAAAAAAAAAAAGTGTGTTATATATATGCAAAAGATATTTATGCAGAGAAAAAGATTGAAAGACAATATTACTGGTAATTTCTTTTGATAGAATTTCCGAGGGCATTCAATTCTTCTTCAGAGTTTCCAAATTTTTCAAATATTTTTATAATAAACATGTATGTTTTTAGAATTAGGAAGCAGCTGGAATTAAGAACTTGGACTTCAGTATTAGCTAGATTTGTGTTTGTCTTACCTCTGGCACTGCTGCCTGTTAGCTGAGTGACCAGGGCAAGTTACTAAACCATCCTTAAGGGTCAGAAGAATATCTACTCACAAGGGTTCTTTTGTTGTTGTTTTGGTGTTTTTTAAACCGAGTCTCAATTTGTCACCCTTGGTGGAGTGCCATGGCATCATAGCTCACAGCAACCTTAAACTCTTGGGCTCAATGATCTAATTGCCTCAGCCTCCTAAGCAGCTGGAACTATAGACACCCACCACTGTGCCAGGCTAGTGTTTTGGTTTTTTTCTGTTTTTAGTAGAGACAGGGTCTCACTCTTGCTCAGGCTGGTCTCAGACTCCTGAGCTCAAGCAATCCACCTGCTTTTGCCTCCCAGAGTGCTAGAATGATAGGCATAGGCAACTGCACCCAGCCCAACTCACAAGGAGCAAATGATATAATATACAGAAGTCACTTAACACAATTTCTTTTCTTTTCTTTTCTTTTTTTGCAGTTGGTCAGGACTGGGTTTGAACCCGCCACCTCCGGCACATGGGGCCGGCACCCCACTCCTTGAGCCACAGGTGCCACCCCTACTTAGCACAATTTCTGGCATATCAATAGTAATAGCTCTTGTTATAGATTTTGATCTGATAAAAATGTTACCTTTAAATTTTTTTTTTTTTTGAGACGGAGCCTCAAGTTATCCCCCTGAGTAGAGTGCTATGGCATCACAGCTCACAGCAACCTCCAACTCCTGGGCTCAAGCGAGTCTCCTGCCTCCGCCTCCCAAGTAGCTGGGACCACAGGTGCCCACCACAACGCCCGGCCATTTTTTTGGTTGCAGCCATCATTGTTGTTTGGCGGGCCCGGGCTGGGGATTTGAACCCGCCACCTTAGGTGTATGTGGCTGGCGCCTTAGCCGATTGAGCCATAGGCGCCGAGCCATTACCTTTAAATTTTAAAGTAACCTTTCCTTGGACAAGGAAAAATTGCTAATAAAGCCCATATCTAATTTCCATTATTATTTTCAAAAAGAAAAAAACAACAGTAAGCTTAAAGTCACAGCCAGAATTTATATATTTTTAATATTTGATAGTTATATTTCTATTTTATTTTTTATTGGATCATAAATGTTTACATTACTGCCCTAATGGGATGCGATGTGCTGATTTATACCCAGAATATTGAAAAAGTGAAGGACTACAAGGATCAACTGTAAGAAACAAGATAATTGAAATTCAGGAAATTTAAAAAAAAATTCAGGAAATTAATTCCTCAGCTACTTTCTGCAAAAACACGTCCCGAAATCCTAACATTGCCACCTTAAAAAAGGCAAGAAAGGCTCGGCACCTGTGGCTCAAGCGGCTAAGGTGCTAGCCACATACACCTGAGCTGGAGGGTTCAAATCCAGCCTGGGCCTACCAAATGACAAAGATGGCTGCAACCAAAAAATAGCTGGGCATTGTGGCAGGTGCCTGTAGTCCCAGCTACGCGGGAGGCAGAGGCAAGAGAATGGGTTGAACCCAGGAGTTGGAGGTTGCTGTGAGCTGTCATGCCACAGCACTCTACCCAGGGTGGCAGCTTGAGGCACTGTCTCAAAAAAAAAAAAAGGCAATTAAACAAGCATTGAACAGACCCATACACTGAAGGGGAGCTGCTATAGCCATGCCCCTCATAGTTCTTTAATACAGTGATAGTGAGCAGGAAATAATTCAGCCAAACTCTTTGATTGGACTTCTGTCAATAACATGGTGGGCAGCACTGAGTTGTAGGCAATCTCTAGTAGATGGACGCAAACGCAGAGGACCTCAGCTTCTCCATAGCAAATTGGCAGGTATATTGTGAAACCTGGTCACAAATTTTATAAACTGCCTGGGATTTGCATGTCCTATTTTAATTAGAGCAGCATCAAATCAGGTAGGCCAAATTTATACCAGTATTTGTGAGGGGGGGTTTCCTCTCTCTCTCTTTTTTTTTTCTTTTTTTAATTGGTTTGCTTCTTCCTTTCCTTTTCCTTTCCCCTCCCTCTTCCCCCTTCCTCCTTTGTCCCTTCCTTCTTCCCTTTTCCCTTTCCCTTCCCCTTCTCCTTCCTCTTTCCCTTCCTTTCCTTGCAGTATTTGTTACATTTTCTCTAATGGAAAAACCCTATTTGAATCCCCGCTCTACCATGTACATCTGATTTGTGACTCTGGGTGAAAATTTAACCTCTTGCAAGCTTCTTTTTTTTTGAGATAGTCTCACTTTGTCACCCCCAGTAGAGTGCCCTGGGATCTTAGCTCATGGCAACCTCTAACTAACTCTTGGGCTCAAGCGATTCTCTTGCCTCAGCCTCCCAAGTAGCTGGGACTATAGGCTCCTGCCACAACACCTGTCTATTTTTAGAGATGGGGGTCTCACTTTAGCTCAGGCTGGTCTCAAACTCATGAACTCAGATGATCTTCCCACCTTGGCCTCCCAAAGTGGTAGGATTACAAGGGTTAGCCACTGCGCCCGGTCTTTGCAAGCTTCATTTTCTCATTTGTAGATGTGAATGGTAATTTCTTCCTCACTAGGAGTCTATGCAGATAGAATTAGATGAAGTATATGAAAATCTAGACCCAAACCTGACAATTGGCAGGACCACAGGTTATTTCCCTGCCAAACCTGACAATTGGCAGGACCCATGTTACTTCCTCTGATGATCCAACCTGAGAGATAGAACCAAGTCAACTGTGCAGTATCTGAGCATAGTCACTATCATGAGATGTAGTCCCCAGAACAGGGCCCTGTGCCAGTGATGGAGGCTTCAGAAAGGGGACTGATGCAGCCCCTGTCTTCAGGAAGCAGCATCACTAACCAGCCTTTCCACCCATTAGACTGTTAATGGAAGTTTTAAATAGACAATGATCTCATCTGCTTTCTTGAATGATTGTACCTTTAAAGTTTCTAAATATAAACTTAAACCATGATACCCTTTACACATACACATACAGACATGCACACACAGTCCTTGAGTCAGAAGAGTGATTTTCTTCACCTGTCACAGCTTTTTTCCAAATTTTTATTTTTTTATTATTTATCTATCTATCTATCTATCTATTTATTTGTTTATTTTGAGACAGAGCCTCAAGCTGTCACCCTGGGTAGAGTGCTGTAACATCACAGTTCACAGCAACCTCCAACTCTTGTGCTTAAGCAATTCTCTTGCCTCAGCCTCACAAGTAGCTGGGACTACAAGCACCTGCCAGAACACCTGGCTATTTTTTGGTTGTAGTTGTTATTGTTGTTTGGCAGGCCCAGGCTGGATTTGAACCTGCCAGCTCCCATGTATGTGGCTGGCACCCTAGGTGCCAAGCCTATATTTTTATTTTTATTTATTTGTTTTTCTTATTTCAGGTTAATTGAAGGTGCAAAGAATTAAGTTACAACATTTGCATTTGTTGGGTAAAGTCCCTTTTATAATTATATCCTGCCCCCAAGAGGTGTGCCATATACCCTAACATTGTGCCTGTTAAGTGGGAGCACACCCATCCCCCTTCCTACTCCCCTCTCCCTGTTCCCTTGTTCTTCTGCCCCCCTCCTTGAATTGATTTGAGTTTTCTCTTATGTAGGTGTGTATTAGATCATCTACTGGCTTCATATGAGAATTGAGCACATTGGATTCTTGCTTCTCCATTCTTGTGATACTTTACTAAGAAGAATGTGTCCCAAGTCAATCCAGGTTAATATAAAAGATATAAAGTCTTGTTTGAGTTCTTTGAGAGTTCTAACGAGACTTTGCATCTTTTGTATTAACCTGGATGGAAGTGGAACACATTATTCTTAGTAAAGCATCACAAGGATGGAGAAGCAAGAATCATATGTACTTAATCCTGCTACGAGGACAATTAATGACCTAGTCCACAGTGGGGGGTGGGAGAAGGGGAGAGGAAAGAGAGAGAGGAGGGTGGGAGTGGGGGGTCCTGGTGTGTAGTACACCTTTTGGGGGCGGGACACAATTATAAGAGGATCTTTATTTAACAAATGCAATCAATATAACCTGGTTCTTTGTGCCCTCAATGAATCCCCAACTATAAATAAATAAAATGTAATTCATCAACAACAAGAAGATATAAAGTCTCCATCTTTTTAATGGCTGGATAGTATTCCATGGTCTACATATAGGACAGTTTGTTAATCCATTCCTGGGGTGGTGGATATTTAGGTTGTTTGCACATTTTAGCAATTGTAAATTAATCTGCAATAAGCAGCACTGCAAACATCCTTATGGTAGATGCCTAGTAATGGGACTTTAGGATCAAATGGCAGCTCTAATATGAGTTCTTTGAGGAGTCTCCATATTTTCTTCCAAAAAGGTTTTATTAGTTTACAGTCCCACCAACTTCTTATTTTGAAAAATTTCAGACATACAAAAAAGTTGCAAGTAGTAGAACACCACCACATGTCTATTCTCTTAGATTCATCAATTAAATTTCACTACATTTACCTTCTTTTTTTGTATTTTTAAATAATTTTTTGCTGAACCATTTAAGAATCAATTATAGACACTGTGACACTTCATTCCAAAATATTTCAGCACGTGCCAGTCGTGGTGGCTCACTCCTGTAATCCTAGCACTCTGAGAGGCTGAAGCAGGTGGATTGCCTGAGCTCACAGGTTCAAGACCACCCTGAGGAAGAGCAAGACCCCATCTCTAAAAATACCTGGGCATTTTTACAGGCAGGCAACTGTAGTCCCAGCTACTTGGGCGGCTGAGGCAAGAGAATCGCTTGAGCCCAAGATTTAGAGATTTCTGTGAGCTATGATGATAAGGCACTCAACCCAGGGTGACAAAGTGAGTCTCTGTCTCAAAAAAATAAAACAAATCTTCAGCACATTTCTACTAAAAGCAAAGACATTCCTCCTACAGAGTCATAAAATATCTCAGAAAATTTAGCATTAATACAATAATAGTATCATATATAGTCCATATTCAGATTTTCCCAATTATCCCAATAATATATTTTGTAGCTTTTTAATTACCAAAAAGAAAAAAGGAAAAAGAAATTACACATTGCATGTTATGTCTGAAATATAGCCCTTTTCCCTTTGAAGCTAGAACTGTTTTTTTGTTTTTGTTTTTGTTTTTTGAGACGGAGCCTCAAGCTATCCCCCTGGGTAGAGTGCCATGGCATCACAGCTCATAGCAACCTCCAACTCTTGGGCTCAAGTGAGTCTCCTGCCTCAGGCTTCCAAGTAGCTGGGACCACAGGCGCCCGGCCATTTTTTTGGTTGCAGCCATCATTGTTGTTTGGTGGACCCAGGCTGGGGATTTGAACCCACCACCTTAGGTGTACATGGCTGGCGCCTTAGCCGATTGAGCCACAGGCACCGAGCCGAAGCTAGAACTGTTGTTCTCCTATTTATTTTATTTACTTCAATGAATCTCATAACTAAATGTAGGCCCCAGCAATTTTCATCTTCATTTTTTATATCTTTTTTAATAGTCTTAGAGACAGAATCATCTTCATTTTTGATCTATTTTTTTTAAAAGGTAGTTTATACTAAATATAACCCCACTATTTTTCAATTCTTAGCTTTAAACAATATTTAAATAGAATAAAAATGTTAACAGCTTATGCACAGTGACAGGTCTGGGCAGGGAAGAAGGGGCCTTTCAGCTTAGGGCAAATTCAATTCAAAGTAAGGACAGGTGACAGGATGTGGTTTGAGATGGGACCCAAGTCTCTCTTTAGGTAAAGTCAAGTCACATTCAAAGGGGTGAGAGGGGAAGTCACAAAATAAGTGATTTTCCTAGAGGAAGGAATATTCTGTGAAAAGTGCCAGTATGACCTTGGGAGTTCCAGGCCAGGGGAAAAGCATCAGGGCATGCAGGTAACCCAGAAAAACCAGGGAGTAAGATGTCCTAGAAGGCAAGGAAGGATGGAGTACACAGGTAATAAGGAAAACACAATGATTCCACCCCTGAGCTGCTTACGGGTTTAATTCAAGATTTGAATCAATGTATACCAGTTAGAGTCAGATCAGATAGCCTTCCAGGAGGGCAGAGTGGAGGCTGGGCTAGGGCTGCAAAGTCCCAGACCTCAGATCTCCTGAGGCAAGACTCCTGTAAATAGGGAAACAGGAGCAGGCAACAGGAACTGTGTGTTGGTGTGGGGGCGGAGGATCCAAGAATAATCATCAGGAAGGGAAGCCTCTGAGGAGACCAGGAAGGGACAGCTGGAGTATAAAAGCCAATTCAGTTGGGATGACCAGGGAACAAATGGAAAGAATCCGTGTCCTTGACAACATTGAGACACTGAGTTAATCAACTCCAAAACCACCCACCACTATATTTGTTGTTCTGTAAAGTAATAAATTTCTGTTCCTTTAAAAAAAAAAAAAACTAAATAAATAAATCAAGAAACTCCCTAAAAATATAGCTACCAAAAAGTCTTAAAAATAAAAGAAAAAGAAGTAAACATATCACATAGGTGGATTTAATTAAAGAGGTGCTACAGTGATTTCAGCAAATGCACTCAACTTGTTAAGTAGATCTGATACATAACATTAGATTTGAAAATTTATAAAAA
>CAUYQV010049425.1:0-14965 GCA_963574575.1 Galagoides demidoff | reverse complement strand
CTTCAGGGGTACAGTGTGGCGTTTTCACACACAATCCGAGACACTTCCATCAAACTGGTTAACATAGCCTTCATGTAACTTTCTTAGTTATTGTGTTAAAACGTTCATATTCTACTCATAGAAAGATTCACTTGTACCCTTGTAAGACAAACCACAGAAGTGAACCCTTGAATCCCTCTCCCTCCACCCACGCCCCCTTCTTCCCCCCCATCCTTAGGTTGTTATTAGGTTATAGCTTTCATACAAAAAGGTTTAAATTAATTTCATAATAGGGGTGTGTACATTGGACACTTTTTCTTCCATTCCTGTGATACTTTGCTAAGAAGAACATTTTCCAGCTCCATCCATGTAAACATGAAGGACGTAAAGTCTCCATCTTTCTTTATGGCTGCATAGTATTCCATGGTTGTACACATTTTTTAAATCCCTTTTTGTAGTGAATAAAAATATGTTTTATTGAAAACAAAATGTAAATGTTTCTCAGTGCATGACATGTTGGTATATTATGATAATGGTATAGATTAGGGTTTTCTTCTTTTTTATTTATTTTTGAGACAGGGTCTCACTCTGTTGCCTGGGCTGGAGTGCAGTGGAGTTATCATAGCTTACAGCAACCTCAAATTCCTGGGCTCAGGCAATTCTCCTGCCTCAGCCTGGGATTACAGACATGTGCCACCGTGCTTGGCTACTTTTTAATTTTTTTGTGGAGACAAAGGTCTTGCTGTTGCCCAGCCTGTTCTTATGTGATCTTCCCACCTCAGCGTCCTAAAGGATTAGGCTGGATTAGAGATGAGAACAGCTGCGTTTTTACTCTTTATTCTCATCTCCTTTATCCTCTCCCCCTGCCTGCCCCATGGACTCCTTTGGCAGTTGAGTGAAGCCAGAAAGATATTTTAAATGAATAAAATAGAGTACGTGGCATTATAAAGGAAACCAATTACTTTGGCAGGGACTATCAAAATACTTAAAAAGCCCATTATAGAGGGATATTTGCTGTTTATTAGTATAGTCAGTAACAAGCTGGAACGGTTCTGTTAGACTGTTTTGAAATAGCAATGAGACAAATGATTTTTTTGAAGACATCTGCTCCTGTTGTAAGGTGATGTGAGGATGGTTATGATTTCCTTCGGTTGGTAATACAGTCAAAGATACTGCTCACAGTGTGTTTTGTGACCTGCCTTTATAATGGAAAAAGATGAAAATTTCTGTTAGAGGTGAATGACAATGTCTGATTGTTTTTCCAGTGGAAGTTGGTAGACCACCTGCCTTGTAATAACCCCCGAGGAAGATGAGGGTTTAAAATGAGCATTTGTTTCTTTAGAGCTTGGCAGCAGCAGCGTGTGCTGTGAAGAGTGTTCTAACAGAGACAGCAATTTTAAATGGAAATAACTCTTTGATGAGTGTGCCATAGGCCAGGCACTGACCCGGGCATGGTCGACAGTATTGATAAATGCACTAACGGTGTGTGGCCTCCTGGACTGTAGAGACTAGTACAAGAAGCGTTAAGTCAAACTGCAGAGCACAAAGCAATTGTTCATTGCAGGGGGGATCAACTTGTAATGGCCATTCCTGAGGGCACTTCACCAGGCCTGGGATGGCTGGGAGTGGTCAGGGAGGGCCCCCTTGAGGAAGCTGTTCCGGTCAACAGCTCAAGGTGGTAGAGGGTGTTGACTGAAGGCAGAGCCCAGGTGGGGTCCAAAGATGGCAGAGGTTGGCCCACAGAAAGCCTGAATGAGGCCAGTGATTGGGAGGGAAGTGAGCAGAGAGGGACGTTGACATTGGCAGAAAGATGCCGTTTGCATTTCGCTCAATAGTATTTCTAATCCTGACCGAAGAGGCATCGTTTTACTTTTTAGTTCGAGGACATGTATAATTTAGTGCATTAATGGACGGATCCATAAAAGCTTTAGGAATTAGTTTGGCATCTATAGGTTGGAAAAGTAGATTGTAAAATTTATGAGAACAAGCTGTCTTGCAAGAGCTAGAAACTTAAAATAAGAATGTTTTCTATTGTTAAGTTCCTTAACATTTTTCCTCACCTAGATATTTATTTGGCTTGTCTCTAAGGAAAACCTAAGGAGAAGTGAGGAATCGCTTGGCATCTCTACTTACCGAGCAATTTGAACCGTGATGTTTGTAGAAATGCATACCTTGCTGTTCCTAGGCAGATAAGTGCTGTCACACGTCCGGATTTTAAGGCGACAGGCTCCACACCTGGCAGACGCTCAGACCCAGCACGCCGGGATTGGGCTATGCACAGGGGCAGGAATGTAACCATTCTGGTTGGGGCAGTTGGGGAGGGACTCCTTTATCCACGGTTCCCATACTGTTTGGCCCAGTTTTTCAATTTGACTCCATTAAAGCGTATTTTCCAGCCGAGGGCTGCACGTACCTTTGTGACTTCAGAAATCATGAGCTGTTGCTTTGGGAGGACACGCTGAGCCCGGGAGCAATGGAAGTGACATCTGACTCCACCAATGGAGATGGCAGAGAGTTCCAGGCAGGTAAAGAAGACTCACGTAGAATGTTGTGGTTACTTAAATTTTCACCCATCTGTTCATTGAAAGGAAGCTGAGGCATGACTTAGTTCACCAAGAATTAGTGAGAAAATTAACAGATTCTAAATTATTTGTCCTCTGGGTAACCTAGGAACTTAAAAAAAATACACATTTTTTTCTTAATAATATTATGAAATGAGATAGTTACACAGTAAGAATATAATGATGCCATTCATTTAAAAACATTTTAGAAACATGATTTGTTCTGCTTACTAGACCTTGACTTTCTGGGGGAGGACCACTCTTAGCCTCAGAGCTTTAGTGCAGGGGCTGGCACTTAATGGATGTTCGACTGTGAATGGATTGGGTCCAGTGTCTAGTGACACATTGTGAAAATTATTCTATCACTTTTCTGTGATGGAAGATTTGCCCAGAAGTGTCTGTTGTGTGAAAGTCCTATGGGGTAGAAATTAAACTGAGTTAAGGAGCTGTAACCTTGGCACTGTTCCAGAGCTCCAAAAACCCAGTAATGAATTAGTGTTCCTGCATTCATTGAATTTGTCCGTTGCTCTCTGGTTTGGTCACTGGCTCACTGTCATTGATTTTCATATCTGCTAGTGCCAAGTTCCATGATAGGCTGCTGGGAAACAGATAGATAAAGCAAGACCCTGCCCTGCTTATAGGCTTCTGAACATGATTCTGCACAGCACGGTAAGAGGTGTGCTGATGACACAGTCCAGGTGCTTTGGGACCACAGATTAGGAATAATTCACTTCTGGAGTTTTACTCTTTTTTGGAGGGCCAGGAACTGATCCTCTGAGAAGGGACTAGAAAAGGGGCAGAGAAGAATGTGGAAGGGAGGAATTCCAGGCCAAGGGGAAAGTGTTTGTGAAGGCAGCGGCTCAGTGAGTCACGCAGTGAGTGTGAGTCACGTGGTGAGATGCCATTTTCAAGTTTATAACTCACCTCTGCTCACTGCCTGTCATCGCCCCATTCAGCCGCTCTGGCGGCTTTCAGCTCTGGGAACAGCCTCTGTGTACAGGCTCTTCCCTGCCTGGAACACCCGGAAGACCGGCTCCCTGGCTCCCAGCAAGCTCTGCTTCCCTCTGGGGGTGGGCATTGGATTAAACAGCACCACAGCCTGTCCTGACTCGCAGCTGAAGTGGATTTCCATCCTGGTGCCTCCACCACCCACCTGTTGTTCGGTCGGCACACTTGTCACCACCGCTCATGGCCTTGTTTACTTGTTTATCTACTATAGTGTTAACAGGTCCCCAAGACTGTGCTCTGCTGTGGGCAGGGACCAAGCTTGCTTGGTCCCCATTGTACTCTGCCTGTTCTGTAGGTGTGAGACAGCCTTTCCAATGAATGAATGAAAAGGCATCATTTAAAAAACAAAAACTCTTGTAATGGACTTGCTATTCCTGTTTATTCTTTAGAGTTTGAGGTAGTTCCTAACTAGGCACATAGGCACTCAGCTAAGAATTTTACTCAAGACTGTTGGGTATTACCTCGAGGTAAGGAAAAAATAGATTTAGTTTGAATCTTGGAAGGAAAAACCTGAAAAAAACAAACCCCTAAGGATTTTTTAAATGGAATATATTGAGAACAGGAAAATTCCACTTGGAATGCTTAAGTTATAAGTTAAAGTGAAATTCATAAGTTAAAATAATTGAACATAGTGTGTTATTTAATCAAGCCATTTTTTTATTAGATCATAGCAAAGCCATTCTTTATAGTAATTTTTTTACAGTTTTTTTCACACTGTATTTTTATTTGTATTGCTCAGTTCTCTGACACCTACTGATAATTTTTTTTTTTTTAAAGTAGAGTCTCACTCTGTTGCCCTGGGTAGAGTATCATGGTATCATATCTGAGAGCAACCTCAAACTCCTGAGGTTAAGTGATCCTCTTGCCTCAGCCTCCTGAGTAGCTAGGACCATAGGTGCCCAACGCCTGGCTAATTTTCCCAGTTTTAATAGAAATGGGGCCTTCCTCTTGCTTAAGCTGATCTTGAATTCCTGAGCACAAGCAATCTACCTACCTTAGCCTCCCAGAGTACCTCCTGATAATTTTGTTGATTTATTCTTATCTGTGATCTAACACTTTTTTTTTTTTTTGAGACAACAAGTTTTACTATGTTGCCCACCGTAGAGTACGGTGGTATCACAGCTCACAGCAACCTCACACTCTTGGGCTTAAGTGATTCTCTTGCTTCAGTCTCCCAAGTAGCTGGGGCTATAGGGACCTACCACAACACCTGGCTTTTTTTTTTGTAGTTGTCATTGTTATTTGGCAGGCCTGGGCTGGGTTCAAACCCACCAGCTCTGGTGTATGTGGCTGGCGCCCTAGCTGCTGAGCAATCCTCCCCCCCCCTTTTTTTTGAGGTAAGGTCTCCCTCTGTTGTCCAGGCTAGGGAGCAGTTGTGCGTCATTGCCACTCGCTGCAACCTAGAGCTTCTGGGCTCAAATGATCCTTCTTTGTTAGCCTTCTGAGTTGAGTAGCTGGCACTGCAGGTGCGTGCTGCCACCCTGGCTGATGTTCTCTTTTTCTTCTTCTTTGTAGAGACAGTGTCTTGGCTGTTGCCCAGGATGATCTTGAACTCCTAGCTTCAAGAGATCCTCTTACCTTGGCCTCCCAAAGTGCTATGATTACAGGTGTGGGCCACCAAGCTCAGCCTGAACACTTTTTTCTTATGGTTAATGTCTTCATTTTTAAACCTGTTTAAACACTGATATCAGTCTTTTTATTCAACACAGTTTCCCTATAATATTTCTATCTGTGGGCTAAATTTCTTTACCATTTTCACTGCTTTTGTCAATTTTTATAGCCCACCAAGTGGCTTCATTTCTTCACCATCTTCTCCACACTCAGATTTTTCTTCCTCACGTCACATGTAGAAGAAGACGTATTTCCATAACATAGTATGAGCTATCATGTTGATTAAGATTCCACGACAAAATGTATTTGGTCAATTCTTTAGGAATGGCAGGTGGAAAATGTTATGTGAAGTGGCATATTGAAAGAGGAAAAATTAAAGGTGGATTGCTTAAAGGACGGGTTGGTTTTCCCAGCGGGTCTTCTCCAAATGAGAATTCCACGTGGGGGTCAGTTCATCCCCAGGGGCGGCAGAGGGGGCTTCTGAGCTTCAAGCAGGGATGGGGGTAGTTTGCTTCTCCTGATTGTGCCTCGGCATTATCTCTTGCCCTTGTCCTGGACTTTTCTTCTCTTGGAGAAGTGGAAAAACATACACTTACCTACTGCTCTGCAGGTGAGATTTTGGTGGTCTCCACCTGGGAGGAGGACTTGTTTTTGTTTACCTATTGGTTTCGTCTATTCATTCAGTATTTACTGCCCAACTATTGTGACTGTACTGATCACCGGGCTTTTTAAAAAACGTTGTATATGATCAACCCTTACATTATTTGGGGGCAAACTGTTTCAAGAGAGGACTCCCAAATAGAAAGAAGTTGTGTGTCAGTAGAGAAATGCACTGTGGTCTGTTTGGTAGTTTTTTCTTTTTAAAACAAAATTGCTGCTGGCAATAGAACATCGCTGATGCGCCTTCTGACATCAATGCCTAAAGCTGGGTTTCTGTGCTGGGCTTTTTGTGCTGCGGAGGCAAAAAGCATTTTGGGAGTCTTCATTTCACCGGATCCCTGCACCTGTTGCTGGCTATTCTTGCATATGAAATCCAGAACCTAGAGTCACTTGCTTTCATTTCCTTCTCCTCCCGGCTCTTTCCGGGCTATATGTGTATGTGTGTATATGTGTGTGTGTGTGTGTGTGTGTGTGTGTATGTGTGTGTGTAGGGGGGTTGGATTAGTAACTCCCATGAAGAGTAACCACTTTCTTCCGTCTGGGCTATAATTTTAATGACCTCAGGAGTAGTAAGTAGCTTTGTCTTCCTGTCACTGAAAGACTCACATCTGAGCAGTCTCAAGAGTCTCAGGCTCGCCCTGTGCCAGAGTTTGCGACTTGGGGGGAGGGGAGTGGAAGGGGCCTTCAGGGCAGCAGCTGCCACCCGACACCTGCAACCTTTCTGCCATTGAGGAACATGTCTTTCCTCTTGGCTTCGTCTGATTTTTGGCTACGACTTGGAGGAAGAGAAGAAGTATAGTGTAGTATCATTTACTTGCATAAAAATAATTTTGAAAGCTCCAGGGAGCTGCTTTCGAAGGTACACGGTAGGGGAGAAGCAGGAAAGGCTCCAGGGCCTGGCGGGGGATTGAGGTTAAGGACACTCACAGCTTGAATTTGGTGTTTTACTCCGTGTCCTGAAACCTCAGCTACCTCATTTTTCAAATGAGAGTTGAAATATTGACACAGGCTTAACTTGGAAGAATTTTGCAGCCACTGATGAAGATAAATGTGAAAGAACTTTGAAGTTCAGGGACCCCTAAACAGTGAATTTTTATATCAAATTATATCCTGATGGTCACATGGGAACCTGGGTAGTTCTAAACCTTTACTGCGGTGACAACCTTCAGGAAGTTATTTTAGTTCAACTTTCCTAATTTAAAACCAACTCTGTTATAACTGATTTATTTATACTTTCATAGATAGCTTTACTCATGGACATTTGCTGGAAAAGAAACATTTCACGTACAGTGCAGCTTTACGTGCCTTGGCATGTAGGTGCTCCTGACTTGCAGGCTGCAGAATGGGCCATTCCCCACCAGTAGGGGCTGCCTCCAAATAAGAGGGCCCTGTGTGGGATTGTACCTAATTTCCAAATCACTTCTCCTTTGTACCTTCTGACAGTGTTTCTGAGTTCCTCCTCCCATCTGCCTCCCTCTGCTTTGCCACTCCTTAGACAATTTCATGAGAGGCTGTCTGTGCCTGTCTTCCCTCTGCCATGGTCACTCCCACCTGTTCACTCAGCCTCTGCCCTCTGCTTTCCCTTTTTTGCATGCAGTGGCCTGTCGCTGTACTTGAACCTGATCTGAACTTGAATGGCCACCTGTAGCACATGGGTTGAGTCGCCCTCCCAGGCTGGGAGATGGGCTGTCCTCACCCCTGCGCCGCCTGGAACAGAGCAGGCGCTCGGGAAACCTCTCAGCCAGCTGGCTCTCACAGGGGCGCCTCCCTGGACTGGAGCTCTGGGAAACTGCGGCTGTGTCTCGTGGCTCGTAAACTCTTGAGTGATAACTGTGACTGGCATTCTCTATTCTCTCCTGGTTACCTCTTGGGACCTCTTAATAGCATCATGGACATCCAGGGCTGATGTAACAGCCCCCCCTGCCCTGTCGGTTCCTTATCTGGGTTCTGCCTGATTATATTCCCTGGACCCTTCATCTTCGCTCTCAGCCCTAAGTGTCACAAGTGGATGATTATACCTCATGCCCAAGTTGACAGCTATGACACATGAGAGTCTGGATGGTTATGCCCATGGTGACACAGGACCATCTGTGTGTGGTACCAGCTGCAGCTGGCTCTGCAGATGACTCACACATGTCCATTCCCACATTGTCTGAGGCCGACATCCTCAAAATTGCATGAAGGGAAAAACAGAATCCTGTGATCAGGGTTGAGATGCATACAGGTGTGTCTGATGGACTGTAGGTGGGGACAGAGGTGCCTGGTGGGGCAGGGGGAAGCCGATACAGTGGGGACTTCACTGCAGGCTTGGCACCTCCATGGCAGGCTGAATGCAGACAGTGTCCAGGTTCTGGCACCGTCAGCTGCAGAGAGCCAGCAGGAAGACAGGCTGTGGCTCAAGTTTTCTGAGGTAGAGATTGTCACTGCAGGTGGGCCTTACAGGACACCCGGTCACTTCTCCTACTGTTTTGTTGTTATTTTTTAAAGTATATACACAAAGCAATCGTCTCTAGCTATCTCTTCATACCTTCCTATGAAGCTTGAAAGTTCAAGAAGACTCACTAGCTGTCTTTTGCTTTGCATCCAAAAAGCAAGTATGTAGACAGTTTAATGACATCACCCCCTTTCTTTTTAAAAAATATTTAAAAATTCCTCCTTCTTTTTTAAAGTATTTGTGTGTCTCCTTAAATAACTATTCTGGCCTCCCTGAAGAACACTGACAATGGCCTTCCTTCTTGTCCCTGGAGTGAGATGTCTGCAGCTGGAGGGGCCACCCTGGAACCTCTGCCTTAAGTAGTCAGCTAGGTAGGGTGCCTCCTGTGGCCCTGGCAAATTGGGTCCTGCTTCTACTCAGCACCCATGCGGCGTTGCTGTCAGCCATAACCTCGGTGGGCTCCAGGAAGTTCCACTTCTGTTTGGAATCAATACTGTCAGTAAGAAACCCTGTCCTCCCCCTGCTGTTTTGAGAGGAGGGCCACCCTGGGAGGGAGCCATGACTTCCCCTCTTAGCATCCTCCCTACCTCCCAGGGTGGTGGGAGAAGCTGTGTGCACCTACTTACCTCTCCCTACCCCCTCATTAAGGGATTCCGTGGGATTGTGGTCTGATTGGTAATCTCACTGCTTTCATGCAGCGTCCCTGAGATAATTGTAAGAAAGGTTATAATTTAATCCTGCAATACAACTTCTAGGCATTTTCCATTTAACTCATTCTTCCAAGTCTTTGTCGGGTTTGCACATTAGAAAATGAAACTAGTACTTAAACACGATCTCCACCCTCCCCCCCTTTTATTCCCTCTTCCTTTCATTCCCTAAAGTTTATGCCTGAAGTCGGACTCGCTGTGGTTGGGGATACTTTCTAAGATCTTCAATGGTGGGGACTTCAATTTAAGTCTCTTTAAAATAATTTTGTTGATTACAGTGTCATTCAATCCTATTAATATACTAACATGGAAATAAAAGCATGATTCCAGATTTTATTTATATCTTCATGCTTTGGAAAAATAATCTCATGAGAAATCACTCAACCCATTAAATACCATCCTTGACATTACTTTTTTGGGTTTGTTTGTTTTCTTTAAAAAAGATTTTCCTGGCTTTGCTTTTTCTTTCTTTTGGCTGGGGGTGGGTTTGAACCTGCCACTTCCAGCATAGGGGGCCAGCGCCCTACCTTTTGAGCTACAGGTGCCGCCCCAGGCTTTTGCTTTTAGTAATTGTTTTAACTATACCGACAGTAGTGTACTGAGTCTTTAGATATGTGGTGTCAAAGTCATGTGAAAATTCTTTTCGTGTCAACATGTGGGGTTCTGTAATAATCGTTATGGTGATCAAGGACTGAGGTAGAACTTCCTAGCTAGGTGTAAATGAATTAAAAACTCCCAACAATGTGCTCTTTGATTATTTTAGGAGTTGTATTCTAAATAATAATAGTCTGATGAAAATATTAAAGGGAGTACTTAGATTGTGAGACTTTGGAGGACAGATTATCCTTTTTCGTTCTTGCATCCTTGGGTGGTCATGCCATGGAGGTGGTGGGTACAGTCAGGGGAGCGGGTGACCTCAGGAAGGATATTAGATCCCATTCTTGCATGGGGGACCTTTAGGGATTTTGAAGGCAGCCAGTTGCAGGTACTCCAGATAAGTCACTTGAGGGCTTCATGGGAGAGAAGATCCCCTAGGGGTGGAGGGAACATTGCAGGTGGCTTTGCCAGGAGACCAGGTGGAAGAAGGCTTAGAGAAGGGGGGAGGCAGGAGACTGAGAAGCTGTGGCTTTCACCATCCTTCACTGCGCTTGTAATGTCCAAAAGGAGCTCTGAAAACCAAAAGGTATTTTCTTTGTAATTCATTTTGGTAGTGAAATCTGAGCTTGACCTGAGCTTGTTGGTGCTGAAGTCTGACCTGAACAACTAGAGTTCCTTTGAAATCCTTACTCATTCCACTCCCTGTTCATTAAACATACACATTGCCACAGAACGATTAACATGTTTGATTAGGGAAGATTGTCCTGGGTAGTGCTGTTTTCTGTTTTCAGTGTGACCTGTGCTGTATGACTTTTCTCAGATGAGATAAGTTCTGACGTGGCAACACATCTGGCCTTAGAGTTTTGGACGAGGGGTTGTGAAACTCTATTTGACCTATGTTTACAGGATAAGGCTGGTGAGACTGATTGGACAATAAAGAACTAGGGAGGAAAAGATCCTTTCAAGGAAGACTCAGAGGTTAATGATAACACTACTTCATTAGCATGAAGGGAAGCAGAACTTTGGGAGGGGCATCAGAAATGTTCATTAGAGAAGGCATGATTTATTGAAAAAACACGAAGTTTTGTGTGTGCCCTTGGACCAGAAAAAGGGGACAGTTGGAGAAATTCGAAAGAGAACTATAGATTAGTTCACAGTATTGCATCCATGTTAATCCTTTGATAAATGTGCTCTGATTATGTAAGATGGCAATATTTGGCGAAGCTGGATGAAGGGAATATGAGAACTGTGTACTATTTTTATAACTTCTTTTATAAGTCAAAGACTATTTCAAGATAGAAAGTTTTAAAAAGAGAGAAAAAATTGTTCGTTATATCAGGAAATGGCATCATCCAACCTGCTTTTAAGGAGGGAATATCTATTAGTAGGAGTCTAGTTTTCTTGGAGAAATTGAAGTCTAAAAAACACAAATCGAGTAGAATTTCAGTCACCCCTTCTCCTTTTCTTTTCTTTCTTTTTAAAGCTGTCCCGGTTTCTATCCTAAGATTAATTTATCATTTTCTGATCTAAGGAGAATGTTTGACGCTAGCTTACGTGCATGCAGGAGAGTTATGAAATGAAGCTGGTAGCGTCTTGAGGTTGCGTGGGAGACCCCAGAACTGGCCCCTTGCATTTGGTCTCCCTGGTATCAGAAGGGGGGGTTTGGCTCTGGCTCTTGCTTGCTGCTCTGCAAGGTCAGGTGTAGGTTCATGATTCGGGACTGACAGTTATAATACAATGTTCACAGCCAAGAGAGTTTGGTAGATAACAGGAAGGATGAAGAAATGTGTGCCTTTAATGGCCAAGGTCGGCTGGCCTGGGTTTGGTGGTGCTGATGTTGCCAGGTGTGTGTTTCCCCCCTGGAGAGAGAGGATTAATTTCCCAAGGCCTTTGCTTCCCTCTCTCCCTTCAGCACCACCTCCTGTAGTTTCAGCTGATCTGTTTTGTAATTCTCTCTCCACTCCAGTCCTTTCTTTCCTTTTTGATGAGAGTAGACCTAGGCTGGCAGCCAGTTGCTGTAGAGCTATAATAGAGCTAGTGGTATGAACAAAATTTGATTACTGCTGTCAACACCAGATTGAATAAGAAAGTGCATACCCTAGACAGATACTTGCAACATAAATGGTCTATTGATTTCACAAGAACTAGGAATGGGGCCGCCGTGTAATCTAGCAGAAGAGCGGATCTGTGAATACAGTGGGTTCTGACGTGACAGAACAGTTTTAAAAAGCACCCCTTCCCATTAGATCCGTTTAGAAGAACCTTGAGATAACTTTCGATACACGGATTTAGCTCTCGATTTTCCTCCCCTTCAAATATTCACAGAAACGCCAGTGAAGCTTTTGCTCTTGCCTTTGTTCACTGGTTTGCTTTCCCCACGTGGGATTTAGTTCTGAAGTTATATTGGTTGTCACAGACTTTATTTGGTCCCGACCTATGATGATATTTCCACTTAGCTTAATATGAATGCTTTAGAAATTTCCCACAATGGAAAGTTCTATTTGACATGTGAAAGTTCAACGGTCGGTTTCATGGTTAGCTGGATGCCAAGAAATAAGTAAAACAATGGATTACATAGTGCAGCCTTGGGATGTGGAAAAGTTTTTGGAGATGGATGAAATCATATCATTAATACATGTTGCAAGGCCTGAGGCCTTACATTGAAAAGTAAAGAAAAAAGTTTTTATTTTTTTAAGGTCAATAGCCTTTTGGTATTTTCTTTGTTGTGCTTTCTATAGATTTTACTCTGTTTAGTTCTTTGAGGGAATCAAAAAATTAAATCCTAAAATAGGATGTTTTAGAAAAGAGGTAATTAACATCATGGTTGCAAAAAGGGTTGATCCCTTTGATTGAGATTTTTCAGGGGAAATAATTACTGTTTTTCTTGTAATACCACAACTTTGAGAGGGAAGGAGAAATTATGGTCATTCCAGATCCTCACTTGCCCTTCTTGTTGATTACCTTCAAAATTCGAGATCCTTTTTTCCCCTTGAGATAGAGCCTCACTCTTTTGCCCTGGGTAGAGTGCTGTAGTATAGTCATAGCTCACAGCAACCTCTATCTCTTGGGCTCAGGAGATCTTCATGTCTCAGCCTTTGGAGTAACTATACTATAGGCGCTATCAAGATGCCTGGCTAGTTTTCTTTCTATTTTTTTAGTAGAGAAAGGGTCTTGCTTTTGGCTTAGGGTGGTCTCCAACTCCTGAGCTCAAGGGTTCCACCCGCTTCGGTTTCCCGGAGTGTTAGGATTACAGGCATGAGCCACTGCACCTGGCCCCCAAATTTGAGATTCTTAATCTTAAATGATATCTGGTCTAAATTTTATTTCTTTAAGTAATTACAGCTATTTGCTTACAAGAGGCTGATTTAATTGTGTCTGTTTCTGATTAAGAAGACATATACATAGGCTGGGCACTATGGCTCACACCTGTAATTTTAGCACTCTGGGAGGCCAAGGTGTGTGGATCACCTGAGCTCTGGAGTTTAAGACCTGAGCAAGAGTGACACCCCATCTCTACTAAAAATAGAAAAACCAGCTGGCATTGTGGTGGACACCTGTATACCCAGCTACTTGGGAGGCTGAGGCAAGAGGATTGCTTGAGCCCAAGAGTTTGAGGTTGCTGTGAGCCATGATGCCACGGAACTCTACCAGGGCAAGAGTGAGACTGTGCCTCCCTCCGCTCCCGAAAGGACACATACCTAAAGACAAGTGGAACCTATTTGTAAAGATTAAATAATGTTGTATTTACATTTACAATTTCATTTTCTTACAAGTTTTTAGAAGCAACCCTTTGGTAGACGAAGAAAGGCCCAAAGACTAGAGATCGTAATTTGAGGCCAAAACGTTTAGCTGATGGGAACTCATGTAAGTCTACCAGTAAAGATGTTGGAATTCTTTGATGCCTCTTGGAAAATAGCCACCACCCAAGATGAATACCTTTAGGACAGTGGTTCTCAGCCTGTGAGTCACGATCCCTTTGTAATGATGAAAATAAATCCTGCATATCATACATTAGGATTCATAACAGTAGCAAAATTACAGTTCTGAAGTAGCAATGATAATAATTTTATGGTTGGGGGTCACCACACTATGAGGAACTGTATTAAAGGGTCGCTGCATTAGGAAGGTTGAGAACCACTGCTTTAGGATCTTGCTTCAGCATCACAGCCAGTAACCCTTCTGGTTACAAAGGTGCTCATGCCTCGCCGGCTTGTTCTGTATTTCAGCTGTTTAGCCCTGCCTATGGGGATGGAGACATTTTGGGGCTACTAATAAAAACTGGATTTTGATAGTCATCAAGGAACTGCAGATCACTAAAATGCCTGCAATAAAAAAGAGGTAATAACAAGTGTTGGCGAAGAGATGGAGAAATTGGAAGCCTCATACACTTCTGGTGGAAATGTAAAATGGTGCAGCTATTTGGGAAGGCTGTCTGGAACTTCTTCAGAAGTTTAAGTGCAGAGTTACCATGTGACCTGGCAGTTCTGCTCCTGGAGATGTTATCCAAAAGAAGTGAAAATTACATTCCTATAAAAAACTTGTGCACAAATGCTCATAGCAGAATTATGGGTATTAGTTAGAAGTGGAAGATAACCCAAATGTCCAGGAACTGATGAATGAATAGGTAGAATATGGTTATTCCAAAGAATGGAATATTATTCAGTCATAAAAAGAATGAAATAACTATATACATGCTGTAACCTAATGAATCTTGAACATATTATGCTAAGTAAGTTCAAAGAATACGTACTGTGTGATTTTACTTATGGACAATGCCCACAATAGGCTGATCTATGGAGACTAGATGCAGATTTTATTTTATTTATTTATTTATTTTGAGACAGAGTTTCACTATGTCACCCTCAGTGAAGTACCGTGGCATTACAGCTCACAGCAACCTCAAACTCTCAGACTTAAGCAATTCTCTTGCCTCAGCCTCCCAAGTAGCTGGGACTACAGGTGCCTGCCATAATGTCTGGCTATTTTTTTGTTATGGTTGTCATTGTTGTGTAGCTGGCCTGGGCCGGGTTCGAACTTGCTGGCCCTGGGGTATGTGGCCGGCACCCTATCCCCTGAGCGATGGATGCTGAGCCCAGAAGCAGACTTTAGTGGTTTTCTTAGGCTGGGGAGAGAGTGACTGCTTTTGGGGGACAATGAAATGTTCTAGAATGGGCTCGGTGCCTGTGGCTCAATCGGCTAAGGCGCCAGCCACGTACACCTAAGGTGGCGGGTTCGAATCCCCAGCCCAGGCCCGCCAAACAACAATCATGGCTGCAACCAAAAAATAGCCGGGCGTTGTGGCGGGCGCCTGTGGTCCCAGCTACTTGGGAGGCGGAGGCAGGAGACTCGCTTGAGCCCAGGAGTTAGAGGTTGCTATGAGCTGTGATGCCATGGCACTCTACCCAGGG
>CAUYQV010049424.1:0-11427 GCA_963574575.1 Galagoides demidoff | reverse complement strand
ATAGCTCACTGCAACCACAAACGCCTGCACTCATGTGGTCCTCCTACCTCAGTCTCCCCAGTAGCTGGGACTATCACCAAACCAGGATAATTTTTCTGTTTTTTAGTAGAGATGGCTTTTCACTCTTGCTCAGGCTGGTCTCCAACTCCTGAGCTCAAATGATCCTCCCACCTTGGCCTCCCAGAGTGCTAGGGTTATGGCCTGAGCCACCACACCCACATTTAACTTTCTGTTCATCATTGCACTTTTTAAAAAAATGTAAGTAATTTCTGTTGTCATTTTTATTGACTCTTCATTTGTTTTCTTTTTTTTTTTTTTGAGACGGAGTCTCAAGCTATCCCCCTGGGTAGAGTGCCATGGCATCACAGCTCATGGCAACCTCCAACTCCTGGGCTCAAGCGAGTCTCCTGCCTCCGCCTCCCAAGTAGCTGGGACCACAGGTGCCCGCCACAACACCCGGCCATTTTTTGGTTGCAGGCATCATTGTTGTTTGGCGGGCCCAGGCTGGGGATTCGAACCCGCCACCTTAGGTGTACATGGCTGGCGCCTTAGCCGATTGAGCCACAGGCGCCCAGCCCTTCCCTTCTTATCTTTTTCCCAGCTCAATCCCATCAGCCTCTTCCTCTCTGTTTCCAGAACTTTCTGAGCACTAGTAAAATTTTCTCTTTCTTCCTTAATTAAGGGAAGAGCAGTCCAGCAACAAAAAACCCTGAGGAATGTAATATCTCCAAAGAAATTATATTTTATTAGGTTCTGGAATATTTACTACCTACTAAGAGAAGTACAGGATAGCATCACTGAAAGTCTGTAGTAAGTATGAATTAAATATAATTAGGGGGCAGCTGTTACTGTTAAAAGTCCTCATTCTTGAGGTGCCTAACATTTCCTGAACATAATCTAGACCCTGCTACCCCACTTTTTTCAGATACAGCTAAAATACACAGGGAAAGAAAAACTCTATTTCCAGATGGATGTAGTGGCTCATGCCTGTAATCCCAGCTCTCTGGGAGGCCAAAGCAGGTGGATTGCTTGAGCTCCAGAGTTTGAGACCAGCCTGAGCAAGAGTAAGACTCCATCTCTACTAAAAATAGAAAAAAAAGCTGGGTGTGGTAGTCTTACCTATTTGGGAGCCTGAGGCAAGAAGATTGCTCAGGCCCAAGAGTTTGAGGTTGCTGTGAGGTATGATGCCACAGCACTCTACCCAGTGCAACGTAGCAAGAGTCTGTCTCAAAAAGAAAAAAAAGAAAAAAGAAAACACTCAGTTTCCTCCACTCATAGTCAATACCTTGGGTCTGGGAGGTGCCATGTCTATAATAACAACATGCACAATCCCATGCCTGCTCAAAGCTCTGGGCAAGAAATCACCTGAGTCCTGGTATCTGCTCTGACCCCGAAGACTAGCTTGCAGTGAGGCCCTGGGCACTTGGTTTTATTTCTCTGCTCCCAATTACTTCATCTATACAGTTAGAGGGTTGGTCCTAGTCAGCAGGCTCCAACTTTTTTTATTACACGCCTCCAACAGCACAAACATTTTGAGCTCCCCCCCCACCGCTCTGTGCATATCTAGTTACAAGATGTCTGAATATATTATGTGTATAGATATATTATGTACACAAAGTAAAGATTATTTTAAAGGATAAAATAAACATGAAATAAATGATATTTTGATGTCTTATTAATCATGAGGGCTTCAGTTTATCAGTCACCGATATTTTAAGGCAAAATATTTAGTTACAACAAGATGCTTAACTAGACTTGAAGGTCTTTTCAATTTGCTTTAGTCCCTGATTTCCTACCAGATCTCTTTTTTTAATCTCACAATGTGGGGAAAGGAGAGCAATATTGTTGTTTTAATATTATTTTACAGAGTTAAATCTTTAAAAGAGATTTTTATAGCATCCTTTTAGGCTGCCTATATATTTTGAGAGGATAGGCATGAATTGAACAGTGTACTAACAGGTACCTTGTGATATGATATTGATGCATCACAACACATGGCACATAGGACAGGAGGCATTCGACCCAAGGCTTTCACTCTCATTCATCCCGCATCCATGTGCCATCTGATGTACCAAGTGAGTGGGGGAATAAGAGCCGCCCTGTCTCTGAACTTTAAGTACTTTTTCTTTTTTGGAGACAGAGTCCCAGTCTGTGGCCCACACACTAGAGTGCCCTGGCTATCAGGCTCCTCACAGCAACCTCAAACTTCTGTGTTTAAGTGATTCTCTTGCCTCAGCCTCCCGTGTAGCTGGGAATACAGCTACTACTCAGGAGGCTGAGGCAAGAGGATTGCTCAAGCAGGCTCTTTGCCTGTTCTCTCATCTGCACCCCACCTTCCACAGATCTCTCCCATCTCCAAAGCAGGTGTCTGTCCCCTTCCCTACCCAGAAACCCAGCCATTGCCCAGCCAATTCCATATCTCTTACCTGGAGAAACAAGAAATGCTCCTTTTCATATACATAAAGGTGTTCACACGGGTGGGACCCCATTGGACTTTCCAGCTGGAACCTTTTTACCAATTAGCTTCTAAGTGAGAGCAAGTGACTTGACCTGGGTCCCAAACCTACTATGTGGCAAAGCCCAAATTTGAAGCTGAGGTCTAGCTCATTCTAAATCCCACACTGTATCCAACTCTCCAAAACCAAGGAATGACTATGGTTTCCATGCATTTCATGTGTATATATGTGTATATATGTGTATATACACGTGCATATACATGGACATGTGTACAGTTACACGATACAGTAGAATTCAAGGCTCTTGGGTAGATAAATTACTGCAGTGGGGTAAGGCTGATGTTTTCCAACAGTCGTAGGTCCGAACATGGGCAGGCAAGTTGGGAGCCCTTGAGGCAGGCAGCGGCTTTGCCCACACCCTTAGGTCTGGATGGCTATAGGAGAAGACAGGTGTGCCCACTCACGACATTCTAGTCAAAGTGAAAAATAAAACTGGGACTTGTCTGCCCCGGATTCATCTGTTTGACCCCTTTGAAGGGATGGCATTTACTCTGGCGGTGGACAAAACCCTATTCTGGTTTGAAGAAGAATTCCTTGCCAAGGTGATAATGACCCAAATACCATGTGGGGACCTTCTGCACCAGCTGTCCGAGCTTGAGGGAACAAACTCTGTGAGGAATTTGTGGTCCTTCTACATCTGCAAGACTGTGTGATTGGCAACTCAGTGCAAGTTTTAAAAATAAGAGAGCAAAGGAATAAAGCAGCTAAACTGGGCTTAGCTCCCGCCTTCCTCAGTGTGATCAGCTAGGGAGGGTGTTTCAAAGTAAAAGCCTGCACTCTCTTTGGTCACATCTTCTCATGGTATCGCCCCACCTTAGATCAGCCCACTCTCAGTTAAAGGAGGGGGCCTATCTTCAAGATAATGAAGATGGGCTTGGCGCCCATAGCCCCAGCCACATACATCGAGGGTGGCAGGTTTGAACCTGGCCTAGGCCAGCAAAACAACAAAGGTTACTGTGAGTTGTGATGCTACACCACTCTACTGAGGGCAACATAGTGAGACTCTGTCTCAAAAAAAGGGTGACGATGACCATAATGGCAATGGCATTCACCATTTTTTATACACACACTGTGTTCCAACACTTTTCAAACATTATTTCAAATCATCCAGCAGTCCTATGAAGTAAAAATTAGTCTTATCTTCAGACAAGGAAACTGAGGTCAGAGGTGCTCGCTAATCATCCCAAATTCACACTGCTGTTGAAGGGTGGAGCCAAGATTTGAATCCAGAACTTGGAATCTATGTGACTCCAAAGGCCATGACCTTAAACCCTGCTGTAGGGACCCTGGTTTAGAAACCAGTGAAAGAAAGGCCACCCTTTTATAATGCATTTACCATGAGTAACTTGACCCAACAAATACTTAGAAGCAGATCTTCTTCCTGTCTGGTGATGAGAAATTGTCGCCACCCCTTCATCCGTCCTCTCAGTAAGTACTGAGTATCTGCTATTTGCCAGGCACTGTTCTAAGTGGTATGGGGACAACCACAAACAAAACAAATGAGTTCCTGTTCTCAGAAAAATCAGAATGTAGGAAAGAAGGTAGGTAACAGATAACTAATCTGTAATATGGGGGAGGTGATAAGCACCATAAAGAAAACTACAGCAGGGGTATAGAGAGTGAGGAGGAGGACAGCCTGCTATTTTAGACAGAGCACTGAGGACGACCATTCTGCTATGATGACATTTGGGTAGAGACACATAGGAATCTGGGAGAATTACATTTCAGGCAGGGGGACAGCAAACCAGAGAAGGAAGGGAGAGAGCAGGCCTCAAGGCTGCGTTCACCCAGGCAGTGAGGGTCTCAAGCCTGCTTCCCCCTTGGCTCACTGGGAGGTCTCTGCTGTGTGTATTATCTTTATTTTGCAGTGAGGAAATCGGAGGCCTAGATTCAGAATTATTCTTCTTATAGGTGTCACACAGAAAGGAAAAGGAAGGCACTGTTGTTGTGTTTACTTACGTCAGCTTATTTATCCCTACAGTGAATCTGAAAAGCAGGTTTATTGAATGTGGGGTCTGTGGTTGGTTCCAGAGCCTGTGCTCCTTCCACCCTACCATGTATAACTGAACCATCTGACTTCAGATTCATGTCATTCTTTCCTTCTCAAGCACTCAGAGCTGCTAGACACCAGAACTTCAGGTCCTCAACCATCTACCCATTAGACACTAGCTGAAAGCCTGCCAGACCGGTGCTGGGCACAGTGAGGCACAGCAGTAAGCAAAACAAACACACTACTCCTCCCAAGGACTTTTCTGACCAATTCACAGGGCCAGGTCCTCAGCTTGGTTCATGTTTTGTCATTCCCCTCTAGCCCCAGGCCAGGACCCCTGAGGAATTCCTCCAGTCTCATCTCTAGCAGAGGGAACAAGCATCCTGAGTTTCTGGGCCTCAGTGCACACGGAGCTGTCATCTGGGGCTCAGTTCCTGCTCCACTCTGCCAAGTCCCCCCAACTAACAGAGAGCTGGTTTTTAAGCTGAACACACAAGTTCTTGCTGACTGACTGAGGTAGAGTGAATGAGGTTAACTAAAATTCCCTTGCTTCCAAGGAATAGAATTCAAGAGACTGCATAAGTGGGCCAAGCCCTTGGAAGAATTCATGACAGTTCTGGGGATTCAGGTAAAGGTCTAACCAGTTCTCCTCCAACCCAAACAATACACCTGACAGTGAGCCCTCCACATCCCTGCCCTAGAGGAGACTAAATGCCATCAAATACAACCAGGAACCCATCTCTCAAGTTCCCCCACAGTGGAATACTATCTATAACTGCCAAACCCAGAGGGTCAACAAATTTTAACCAACAGAGAGATGGGAGTCTGATTGGGTGCTGTCAAACTCATTCAGAAATGGGCGCATCTGCCCACCGCTTTCCCCCAGCTTGGATTAGGAAAACTAAATGGGGCAGTTGGAATCAGACATGGGTGGATGGCAGAGGGGAAGAATGTTAAATTGCAGCTGAAATCCACCTCCCCCAACCTTAAGAGCCACTCCTTCAGTGTCAACAAATATGCAACCAATTAATGTAATTGCAGAGTTATTTATGGTGCCCAGCAAAGTGCAGCTGGATCCTAAAAGACAAAGTTGGAAGCAGAGAAAAAAAAACTCTTAGTTTTTGGTGTGTGGTTTTGCTGGTTGGAGTTGGGGTTTTCGGGGGGGGTTCCTTTTCTTTCAAATGTTTCAGTGGACTTGTGGTATCCATGTGTCTGGTGGTCATGGCCCCTTCCAGGCAGTTTGCAGGTGTTCCTGCCTGGGGGGAGGAAAGGGAGGGAGAATCGAAGGGAAAAAAGCTAAAGGTCTTCCAATTTCAAACTGTGATCTGACATCACAGACTTTTTCAAGGTTCCCCTCTCTGACGGCAAGCCCCGTCTTAATCCTCCCACACTGACCCTTTCCATAACAACCACCACCAAAAATTGCACAGGGAGACCCTTTTTCGCATAGCTGTTATGTGATTGTCTGGGATGACAGCTGTGTTGCCACTCAGCACCCGGCACAGGACAGGTTTTAATTAGAGTTATTGAGGGGTTTGAATTGGCACAATTAGGGCCAGCATTAATGGGGTCTCCATGTGTTCTTTTGAACAGTTTGGCCCTATTTTTTGTCCCAGGGCAGGAGGGGGTTGCAGCTAATGAAGTTGGAGAGTGCAAATTATCTCAGCAAAAGGAGGGCAAATGTAAACCATCCAGGGGAGGGGAGACACTCAGAGGAAAGAAAAGAAAAGAAAGCAGTTACATATGGTGGAGACACAAATATTCACACACACTTATCTTCATGTCTTCCTTTTTAAAATTGGTCCTTTTAGAAGGAAGTTGTGGCCACCAAATATCTATCATTGGCTAAGAAGGAAAACAGGAAAGATGAAGATGCTATATCAAGCTCCACTGGGGTGGGGAGAGTGTGTTACTCATATACATGTTTTTCTGCTTACCCGAAAAGCTGATGGGCAGATTAGAGGAAGAGAAAGATACGAACTTCAATGATCAAAAACCCTGACCCTTCATTACCTGAAATGTCGTTTGCTCTTTACTCTCCCAATTTCCTAGTTTCTTTCTTCCCGAAGCCCATCTCTCTTTGAGTTCTTCGAACCCTTGCCCTCTATGCTTTCCTGAGAGGTCCTCTGTCAAAAAAAGATAAGCCCGTGCTTGCTTCGGTAGCACACATACTAAAATCAAAACGACACAGAGAAGATTAGCGTGGCCCCTACACTAGGATGACACGCAAATTCGTGAAGCGTTCCATATTTTTAAAAAATAGCCTGGTGTTTTGGCAGGTGCCTGTAGTCCCAGCTACTCGGGAGGCTGAGGCAAGAGAATCACCTAAGTCCAAGAGCTGGAGTTTGCTGTGAGGAATGACGCGCCACAGCACTCTACTGAGGATGATAAAGTGAGACTCTGTCTCTAAAAAAAAAAACAAGATAAGCCCATCCCTGAGTCTCTGAGCCCCTGCCCATGAGCCTGCTAAATAACACACAGCCCATGAGGGTGCTGGGACCAGCCTGAAGCCTGGTAGGCCCCGGTGCCTCTAGCTTCTTTGCAGACATGACACTTTTCCCAGAGGTGCCTTTGGTGAAAGGCATTTTCAGTCAAAAGTTGATACAGCCATTTGGGGAATAGGAAGACCAGACTGGAAAAACAAGTATCATCAAACCCCATTATAAATCAGCTCTGGTCTGAAGGAGAAGGAAGCAGTTGAACTGCAATAAGCCTTGGTATCCTGTGGCCCCAGAGCTGGGGCTGTCAGCTTTGGAGCCTGGGGAGTGGAATAGGCCACAGTAGGATTCAGAAGTGGAGGCAGGGTCATTCATGAGTTGCCCCTGAAAACGGAAATCAGGGTGAGCCAAGCCCCTTCCCCAGCACTGGGGCCGGCAGTGGGGCTGGCTGCTCACAACAGATCCTCTCCCTACCAGTTTCAAGACAAGGCTCAGACCCCGCTTTTTGCACAGGTGACATCACCTTCCTTCATGCTGCCTCCCTTGGTGTTTCAGCTCTTCCAATAGCCCAGGCTACTCTTGCCATCTGGCATGATGAATGGAAGAGGGGGCTGGCTCACCCTCTGCCAGACAGTCTTGGCAGACAGAAATGGGGAGCACAGAAAGGACTCGTCCAGGGCCCCTCCCAACCTAATGGGTCTCAAGAAATGTGTCCAGACAGACACCCAACTCAAAAAGCCTGCAGCACTCAACAGCCCTTTGGCTTCTGGCATACAGGGAAGTTGGCCTTGCCTAATGCAGCCAGCTCTTCTCCTGCCACCAACCCCCCACCAACCAGAGTGCTCAATTTTAGGAAAAAATCCCATGTGGCTAATCAACTGATTTTCCCAAAGGATGAAATTACAGAGCCCAGCAAAGACAATCATGTCAGCTCAGAGCAGCATGCCAGGGTTGCTTTAAAACAGTGGTTCTCTACAGGGGGCAAATTTGCCTCCCAGAGGACATTTGGCAATGTCTGGCCACATTTTTGGCGATCTCATCTGGAAGGAGGATCCAAAAATCCTGCAACACACAGGCCCTCATGGCAAAGAATTACCCAGGCTAATATGTCAGTAGTGCCAAGGTTGAGAAACCCCCCTTTAAAGTCAAACAGACTGGGGTTCTAATTCCAGCTGTGTGATTTTAGCAGCCAGTAACCTCTCCAAGCCATGGCTTCCACATCTGTAAAACAGGGACAGTCAAAAACCACGCTTATAATTAAAGCAACTCATTGGAGTGGTTCAAGAAATATTAATTCTTTCCTTTTTTGTTAACTTCAAAGTATGCGCTAGGCTATCTTTACTGGAATCACTGAAAGACGGCAGCATTTGGTTAATCACTAATGAAGACTTCCAGCCCTGCAGTCGCTTTTTACATTTGCAGCTGTCACCCGCTTCCTTCCCTGGGTGTATTTGACACAGAAACTAGAAGGCTGGGTGCACAGTCCCTTTGGGAGAAGCTGTCAGGACACCTTGCTTATGTTCTGAGTCAAAAGCAACGGCAGGAAAACATCCTGCAGGGCCCTGTCCCCCTCGCCACCTGTGGCCAGCTGCACCGTGGTCCCTGGCTACGCCCCCAGGACAGACCCAGGGCAGCAGGCTGGAGGTGGGGGTCGACCTCATTTCCGGTGGAGGTGGACTTGAGGAGTTCAGCCTTTTCTTTTGAACCACACAGCAGCCAAACGTCAATTAGCAGAGCCCTGAAAAATGAGTGTGCAGTCCGCTCTCTCTGGGGGAGGGCAGGGCGCCCCCAGCCCGGCCTAGGGTTGCTGCCCCCTTCCCCCTATTGTGCCTCCAACAAGGGTGTTTTATTGAAAAGAGCTGAGTGCATCTAATGCAGTTATCCGTGTCCGCCCCATCAGGGCCACAGGCTGGGGGGAGGCGTGCAGCTGCCGCCGCCTCACACGCTCGCTCACAACAAAGCAGCTTGCCGTGGAGAATTTGCTCCCCTTTGAACAGCTCATCTGGTTTCCATTTTTGAAAGGTTCCCCAAACTTTGCTTCCACCCAGTCTCCATCCCACCGTCACCCCTCCCCTCTCCTCTCGGCTCTGCTTAGCTGTGGTGCCCCTTGGGAGAGGGCACCCCATCCCCCTCATGAGGTCACCCCCTCAAGTGTGTTGGAGGCGTGGGCATCCCCCCTACACCAGGCAGGCCAGATGAGCAAACACCTTTAGGTTTCCCACCAGCCTGAACTGCATTCCTAGGCCTGGGCCTCAGTTTCCTCATCTTTAAAATGCTAAAGTTTGATGCCACCTGAATGCCTTTCAACTCCAGTGGTTTGTGAGTCAAGGAACTGATTTGTAAAGTACAAAATAGAATAATTAAGAAAATTTAAATTGACTTTAAATTCCCAGCCTAGAGATTAACCATCATCAACTTTCCAGAATATTTTCTCCTAGTAGTTTCTATGTATAAGTTATATACATAATTATCTTTGCTTAATTGGGATCAGATTGTGTATATGGTTTTATCTCTTGCTTTTACTTATATCTGGAGGCATGTTCCTATGTCACCAGGGCTAGAGTGCAGTAGTGTCATCACAGCAGCCTCCAACTCCTGGGCTCAAGCAGTCCTCCTGCCTCAGCCTCCTGAGTAGCTGGGACTACAAGAGCACTATCATGGCTGGCTGAGTTTTTACTATGTTTTGTAGAGACAGGGTCTCACTGTGTTGTCCAGGCTTGTCTCAAACTCACAGCCTCGAGCAATCCTCCCTCTGTGGCCATCCCAAAGTTCTAGGACTACTTGCATAAGCTGCCTCGTCAGGCTTCCCATATTAACAGTCTTTGAAAATGTGATTATTTTTAAACACTGCCAAATACACCATCATGGGTTTATACCACAAATAATGTTACTAGTTCCCCCATTGTTGGACATTTAGGTGTTCTCCTGTTTGATTGAATGGCCGTTGTTGTTTTTACCCCACTATCATAAATGACAAGGCCATTTTTTAAAAGCAAATCCTCAAGTGTCTTCCCAAACTGACAGCGCCACTACAAACCCAAGGCAGGAAGCAGCACTTCTTTTCTGGGAACTAGCATTGTCCCGGGCTCAGAGAAGGGGCCTCTGTGGGAATGAGGGGGAATCTTACCAAGGTTCCCAGTCTCCTCTCCTGCCTTCTCTGTTCATTTGAGTAAGAGTAGCAGCCACCACTGACTGAGTTCCTACTAGATGTCAGACCCTGCAGAGTGTTATAAGGGTGCCTGTGAAATATCAACCCGTGGCACAATGAAGCATGGACACTGAGCTCAGAATGGCTGAACAACTTGCCTAAAGCAGTGGAGCAGAGCTTTGACCTCAAAAGAGTCCAACCACGCTGTTCTGCTCTTCCCAGGACACTACATGGCCGGCTTCCTTTATCAGTGAACTTGAAGTCTCAGACACCGTCCCTGAAGGATATGCCCTGAGGAACCTGAAAATGGGATGGCGTTTGGGGGAGGGTTGCCAGATTTAGTAAATAAAAAATGTAGGAAGTTCAGTAAACTTTGAATTTCAGATAAATGATGAATAATTGTTTTAGTATAAGCATACCCCCAGGCAATATTGGAGACTCACCAGAAAAATATTCATTACTTATCTGAAGTTCAGAGTTAACTGGATGCCCTGTATTTTATCTAGCAACCCCAGTTAGGGGGCTTCATTATACTCCCCAGCAGTTGGGTCAGCAAATAAGAGGCAGTCTTGGCCTCCAGAATACTTCGTGATTGTATGACGTCACCTTGTCCTCTCCCATCTCTGTGCTTTTATAGCTCAGATGTTAAGTGACTTTTCTAAAATCACCAGGCTGCACCTTGAACTGCACCCAGCCCCGGTCTCTCAAGTCTCCCATACGGTACCCAGCCAACTGCTTACGGCAGCCTGAGGGAGGATCTGCACTTTGCAGTGCAAAATTATCATCTAGTGAGATTGATGTAAGAAAAATGCGAAGGGCACGTGCAGTGGCTTATGTCTGTAATCCTAGCACTCCAGGAGGCCGAGGCAGGTGGGTTTGAGACCAGCCAGAGCGAGACCCCATATCTAAAAATAGCTGGGCATTGTGGCAAGCACCTGTAGTCCCAGCTACTTGGGAGGCTGAGGCAATAGAATTGCTGAAGCCCAGGAGTTTGAGGTTGTTGTGAGGTAAAATGCCACAGTTCTCTAGCCCGGGCAACAGTGAAACTTGCTCTCAAAAATAATAATAATAATAGGCAAAACTAGTCTAGAATCTATGGGAACTCTCTATTTCCCATATGAAAAATGAGTGTGTTGGCTCGGCGCCTGTGGCTCAATCGGCTAAGGTGCCAGCCACGTACACCTAAGGTGGCAGGTTCGAATCCCCAGCCCGGACCCGCCAAACAACAATGATGGCTGCAACCAAAAAATGGCCGGGCGTTGTGGTGGGCGCCTGTGGTCCCAGCTACTTGGGAGGCAGAGGCAGGAGACTCGCTTGAGCCCAGGAGTTGGAGGT
>CAUYQV010049423.1:0-18214 GCA_963574575.1 Galagoides demidoff | reverse complement strand
ACTCATTTCCAGCTGCCTCCTACTTATTTTCACCTGGATTTTTGTAGTTATTTCTAACTCACCATGTCCAAAAAGGAACTCATTAAAGTGTCTTTTCTTCCTGATATTCCCTTTCTTAGGTTGTATTTTTTTTTTTTTTTTTTTTAGAAGGAGCCTCAAGCTGTCCCCCTGGGTAGAGTGCGATGGCATCACAGCTCACAGCAACCTCCAACTCCTGGGCTCAAGCGAGTCTCCTGCCTCCGCCTCCCAAGTAGCTGGGACCACAGGCGCCCGCCACAACGCCCGGCCATTTTTTGGTTGCAGCCATCATTGTTTGGCCGGCCCGGGCTGGGGATTCGAACCGGTCACCTTAGGTGTACGTGGCTGGCGCCTTAGCCGATTGAGCCACAGGCGCCGAGCCTTAGGTTGTATTTTTTGATGGCTGTTTACTGAGTGGCTTTTCTGTGCTACTCCCAGTGCTGGTGCTGGGGCTACAAGGATGAGCAAGACCAGACATGGTCCTACCCCACTGTTTTCTGTCTAGACTGCCACTAAACAAATAAGCACCCAAATACATACTTCAATCTATGGTGATGAAAAAATGGACATGATAGTTGTCTGAGTGTAAAGGCAATGTCATGTCTGATTTGGCAGAATTTTTACACATCTAGTCATCATGTTGGACAACTGGGTGTCTTCCTTCTCTTACCATTCAAATACAACCAGCCACCATATCTTGCCTATTTGAAATCCTAAGTATTTCTCAAACCCATCTCCTCTTTCTCGGTCATCTTAGCCAAGACCATCACTATCTTGTATGTGGACCGTCCATTACTCTTTGATACCGGGCTTTGCACACTTTCCCCCTCCCTGAACTTCACTCCACCCTCCATCTCTTTCCATGTTGCCCTCGGTCAACTTCATGCAAATGCTATATCTAACCGTGCTGCTTTCCCCTCTAAAGCATATCTAGTGGTTTTATGGTTTATGATATAATGTCAACCTAGATTTTTTATTAAGTTGTCATGTTCCTTCTTTTTGAACTTTACATGTGAGCAATACCAATCTATTGATAGTTCCTTGAGTGCACTATGCCATTTCATGACATTGAGCCTGAGATCAAGCTGTCCTGCCCCTGTGAATGCACCTTACTCTCTCCTCTTTGTCTAACTCCCACTTCTGTCTAACCTGCCTCTCCTATGCTCTTAGCGGTTCTTATTTACCCCATTATAGCATTCAGCACACCTGAATTATAGGTTTCGTGGTTGTCTTCCTTTCTGAATGTGGACACATTAAGGAGAGGACTGTACTTTATTTATCTCTATGTCCAATGCTATGCTTGGCAAATAGAATTTTTAATGGAGCTTATTATTGAGTGGAATCACAGGTGAAGAGATAGTTTACCTGAAAAGAAAAGTAGTTTGATGTCTAAGACAAGAAAGCAGTTGATGATTTATGGTTTGGTTGTCCAGTTGGCCCCAAAAGTCAATAACACAGATTCATAAAGCTTCATAAAACAGACGCATATTCTCATCAGTCCCAAAAGGACACATCCACGTGATCTACTAAATTGTAAACATCTGCAGCACATTACAGTTAAGACAACACTGACCAACTGTGCCTTCCACTTTGAAAAAGAAATGCCTCATTTTACTCTAATAGGTGGTCAGAATTGTTGAAATAATGGCTCTTTGATCCTAACTCAGTCCATGATAGAACTTAAGGCTCTGATTTATGAACTGGGTTTTCACAGTTCAAACTGAGGGTTCAGGAATAATCTCTTGATAGCAATACTCTGAAAACACAGATTCTGTAACAACTTCTACAATGGAGTGTTTATGGACCCAGGTGTTTGGACAGCTGGACAAGTGCAGCTGTATTTGAAATATACCTATACTAAACATTTTTTGTAGTTGTTTATCTGAAATTCAAATTTAATTGGACATCTGGTGTTTTATCTGGCAGCTCTACATAGCAGGGACTTAAAAACCAGACTTAGATTAGGAGATGATTGATGTGTTAGGACAAACTTTGGGGAAAGTGTCAGCAAAACTGTTTTTTAGCCACAGCTCTGCACTTCTTAGCTGCCATCTCCTTATCTATGAAATGGGAGGGTTTCAGATTCCGTGATTTTCAGATTTTACTTAAGAAAGGCTAAGATATAAAACAGATAAAACCTGAGTTACTGTGATTGAAACTAAGTACAGGTCCCTCCTCACCCCAAGGTGGAAGAATAAAGCACAGCTGGAAACCACTAGCTTTGATGATTTCCAAAATTCCTTCCACCTGTTAGTCTGTGAGTCCACATGAGTTCATTTCACAGGGAGAAATCATCTAGTTTGTAGTTAAATGTAACTTGTCCTTTCCTATTTGTGGTAGAAAAGGCTGGAGGGATAAGAAAAGAAATACATTATTGCCAATAAAGGTGGTATTTAGGAAGGATGAAGACTGCCTTCATTTGTTCTTTTAGCAAACATTTGTTGAACATTTACTCCAGACAAGGCAATGTGCTATGTATGCGCCAGTAGGTACAGGACAGTGGCCTGCTAGGAATGCATGAGCACTGGCCTGCAGAAAAGAAATCTGCATGAACACTGCCGGGACTCTTTCTCTCTCTCACACACACACACACACACAAACACACAGGCACACAGTGAAGGGAAGGAGAAAAGACAGAGAAAACGTTCACATGGTGGTCCTGCCCTTCACACAATCCCACCCCACTAGCTCCAAGTTCCCAAGGAGGCTCCCACACCCCGGCGGGCCCAGACCAAGCCTTGAGTGGGGCTGGTCCTGTCTCTGGTGGTGAGAGAAATCTGGGCACCAAGCAGTGTCATTTCCAGAAATCTTGGGGCTCATTTTATACTGTGATGTAAAAACTCCTTGGTGGAGAAGGAAAAAACTGCACTTCCACTCTGGGTTCTGTGAAACCCTAGGACTCCCCTTCCTATCTCAGGCGTCATCCCAGGAGAGAACTGCTGGTCCATCCCTTTCTCCTGCCGGAGAAGAAGATGCAAAGGGTGCGGGAAGGAAGCAAAGAACTGAGGTGAGCTCGGGTCCTGTCTCCACTCAAGGTCCCTGGTCTCTTTTTCTTTCCCTTTTCTGAGGGGGTAGCTGCTGGGTATGGCCCAGGCCCCGGAGAATCAGCCGTGAGGGTGGCAGTGGATTTGGAGGTATGGGCTGATTCTGCTGTGGTTTGCAGCCCGGAGTGCTGAGCGTGGAGGGCCACGGAGAGGTGCGGGTCAGGGGACACGAGAGGGAGAGAAGGCGCCAACTCTATCTCCCCCACACCCTCCGGTGGAGACCCTGGAGCTTGCCTGTGGTCTTTGTGCAACACGGAAGTGAGCCGGGACTGGTCCCTTTACCTGCACTCTCAGCGGGACACACTGGGCCCCTCTGAGTTTGACTGGGAGGAAACAGGACTGGCTCTGGGAGATCATCCAGGACACCTCTCCTCTCTGAGTGAGAGATAACCAGCAGAGGAACGACCTGACAAGAATCTGATCAAGGCCAGCAAGGTGGCTCACGCTAACACTCTAAACACTCTGGGAGGCTCAGGCAGGCGAACCGCTCCAACTCAGGAGTCTGAGACCAGCCTGAGTAAGAATGAGGCCCCATCTCTACTAAAAATAGAAAAATTAGCTAGGCATTGTGTCACGCAATTGTAGTTCCAGCTCCTTGGGAAGCTGAGGGCAGGGTGATAGCTTGAACCCAGGAATTTGAGGTTGCCGTGAGCAAAGCTGACACCACTGCATTCTGATCAGGGCAACAAAGCAAGACTCTGTCTCTCACACACACACAAAGACAGATGAATATGGCTTTGTCACCTCTGTGCCTCCTGATGTTCAGATTTTCCTGTTCAGGCCTCCAGACTTGTGTCACTGGTCCATTGTGAGGCTCTTTGGAAGTTTATAGACAGCCCAGGGGTCAGGTGGTTGGGTGAAGAACCTTAGATTGTGTAGTGACTGACAATAAGGTTCCTACCTAAGAAAGTGACATTTAAAACCTGAAATGATAGAAGGAAAATTACTAGGATAGTCTGAGTTTTCCAGATTGGCTCATATTTAGTTTTGTTATTGAGAGCAAATGAGTAGTCATAAAAGAGGAATTAAAATATTCACAAAAAATAAATTTCACTTTTGCATATAGGTTGTTTATGACTAAGTCACATCGGCTGTTCTATTTTCAGATGAGGAATGAGGTCCAGAGAAGGGGAGTGATTGTTTTTTTCTCTAGAAGGGGAGCGATTTATTCAAAACTTTAGTGTTACTGAGTGGCAGAGTTGGTCCTAGAACCCATTTACTAATTTACCCTGTTAAGGCCTCCAGTGAACAACCACCAGGAACACAGCTGTACCCAAACTGAACTGGGTTTATTGACTTACAATAAGGAAGAATGAACACTGCAATGAGAAACATGGTGGAGGGGACAATGACTTAGAATGTATTTATAGGATTTGGGCTTGTGGTAAGAGATTTGGGGGCAGGTTCAAGGAAGTGGGACTTTGTTCTCAATTGGATGCTGCTGAAGTTAAGACATTGCTGTCAAAGATACCAGATGATGTAGCTCAGTAGGCAACCTGGGGGTCAGATGTATATTGGGGTATCTTCAGCTAATATAGATAATTGGCTAATATAGACAATAGCAAACATGTAATTTGATGCCATGGTTTCCCCCCTTTTGGGGAAGGGAAGAGGCTGGGTTGCTTTTTAGAAAATTGAATATGTAGGTAAAGAATTAGATTAGGCTTAACATCTAGGTTTCAACCTTGATATATTGTCACAGAGAGTAACTTGTCCATAAACAATGAGATTCAAAATATGTGTTTCTCTTCTCTATTTTGCTGCTGGGATATTTTTTCTTCCTTCCCACCCCCACTTCCCAGAGGATATGTGCTCTGGCTACCTTTTGGAGATAAGCTGCCTTTGGGGGTATTTTCCTGCCTATCTTCTTCATGGCCCTCACAATAAAAGAATCAGAAAAAATCTGAGACTTGGGGCAACGCCTGTGGCTGAAAGGGGTAGGGTGCTGGCCCCATATGCAGGAGGTGGTGGGTTCAAACCCAGCCCTGGTCAAAAACTGCAAAAAACAAAAAGAAAATATCTGAGACTTATCTATTCAGGACCTAGCCTGGACAGAAAAGAGACTGTTGAAATAAAAGTCTTGTGCATACATTATGCTTTTGTTATAATGATGGTTATAATTAAAATTTAATTTTGCTACCCTTGTGGGGGTAATAATGGAATACTCAGAGCTCCCCTTGGACATGCCATTTGCTTTGTGCTTCAGCTTTATGGTGAAGAGGAATAGGAAACATTTGTAGTGGAAATGGGGACTTTTTCCAAGTCCATACCTTAGTAGGTGTTTGCATTTGTCTAGAGGAGAATGAATTCCTTGGAGAGGGTATGAGTGAATTCTCAGTTTCAGAGTTGAGGGCCCAAAGCTCTGCCATATGGAAAAACTAGGAAAAGCTTGTGGATGTGGTGTTTCGTGGGTTGGGACAAATTAAATCCTGACTAAACAGTACATGGTTTGAGAACTTCAGGGAGACCAACCAGCTTCTCTGTGCATCAATCAATTTAGATAGAAGCACCACTTCTTCTTAAGGCTTATCAGAACCAGGGGAATAATGGATGAGGGACCTTTTAGGAGAATAACCGCAGGTGCCAAAGAGCCATTTCAGAACTCCCTTGGAAATACCCAGAAGCTGAACTAGCCAGGAGAAAAGCTGGAAAAGCCAGGAACAGACTGGCATTGAGTGAGAGGAGGGTCACTGCAACAATGGTACCATTGAGTCCCTGCCAGAGTCAGGCACCAGTGGAGCCAAAATAGGTTACTTCTTGGGAGTAGAGAGAGAGTACCTACGCCCTGTCCTGCTTGTCAAGAATCCAGCAGATGCACACAGGAGGTCAGAGATCCTGGGAGCTCCTAAGGAAGTTCAGGGAATTTCACCTGAAAATATGACTCCTTGGTATGAAGAGTATTTTGAATTAAAGATCCTTTAAGATAAAAAGTCACTGGAGGGGGCTTTCTCTCTGTCTGCATAAAACAAACTGACCCATCAAAAGAACAAAGGACTTCCCTTCCCTGTTAACTCACTATATTTTAGGAAAGAAAATCAAGACTGCAACTAGACCTGATCCAAATTATTTTAAACATAATACCTGCTTCTCAGGTTAATTTATAAGTCAATCTGCACCCCCCCCCCCATCAATTCATTCTCCAAAGTATCTATTCATCTTCTCTAGCAACCATTTGTTCCTAAACAAAGTAACTATAGTCTTCATCTCTCCTTCCTCTCTAAAAGACAGGTATAAAAATGTTAAATCCATTTGTAATATAAGGTAATCACTCTGTGATTCTACCCTTGCACATGATAAATAAACCCCTTTCTTTGATTAATCTGTCTTAATTGTGAGTGGATCCTTCAGTGAACTTTCAGGGGAAAGAAGTTTCCTGTCACCCCTACATTCTCATGACCGAGACCTAGGTTTTAAAATACTTCCCCCTTTCCTGCTTCATGTTAATTAAACTGAACATGAGAAAGATACTGGGACCCTGTGGGGAGAAGCTATTCCTCAGAGAGTGTGGTCCATTTCTCCTGCTTGGAGTTCCGTTCTATACCTTCTAACTGTGTGGACTTGACTATGCACACTACGTAAATTTTCTGTGCATTGAATTCTTTAAATGGAATCACAAATGCCTTCTTTCTAGGGTTGGTTTGAGGAGGAAGGGAGATCGGGCTTTAAAAATAGCTATGATAGGTCTTAACACATAGATAGTTCTCATTGAATATCGACTCATTTCTTCCACCCTGAACAGAAAGTGACACCCACTAGCAAACCCAGCAGGAATAGAGAACTGGACTCAGCTCGGAAGGAAAGGGATTTCACACCTAACCCTTTAAATTTCTTGCTATGACACAGATTACAAGGAAGGAATAGAGCAGTTTTTGCAGGAGTACTGCCATTTGGATCAGTTACTGTACCACGAGTGACAGGACAGATGTTATGGATAGATAAGAGAAGCCTGGGACACAGTGGAGAGGGGCCTGAGTGGGTTGCCGATTTGGCTCTCTGTCTGTGGGTTTATATGCAGCTTCTCCTTCCCTGCAGGCAGGGGAGTTTGGGGAAATGGAATGTATGTTTCAAATATGTCATGGCTGTTGGCACCAGAGGCCTGTGGGCAGAAGATAACTTTAGAGCTGCCATTGCATAAGAATATAATCTTGTTTGGGGTGTTCCAATCCTCTCAGGCAGTGGCAGTTTAGATGGAACATGGATCAAACTCATTTATGAGCCTCCTTGGGTCCAGAAAATGGAGTCTGTGTCCAGCCCCAGGTGAAGAGGACCTGCATGATCCTCCCTCTGAATGGAAGCCCTACTGCCATTAGGGAAAGGGGCAACGACCGATCTAGACTACTTCCTGCTGGATAGGGGCAAAGATAGAAGAGGGGGGCATTTAGGGGTCCCATGGGGGAGCTAATCCAGGGGTCCATGATAAATGGGAGTTTGGATTACTGTTGCAGGAAGACAAGGCCCAACAGAGAGAAAGAGCACCCAAACACCACATTTATAAAAGGAAGGGCTTTATTTATCGGCCAGGAGCTTATGGCATAGAAGAGTTCCAAATGGCTGCGCTCCCTGACTGGCTTGGTCTTTCTCTTTTTATCAACAGTCAAAAAGTTCCACCCCACAGGTACCCTTCTCATTGGCCAGTTTGAGTCAAGCAGGAGATGCTATTCCAGCCCCTACAGAATTACAGGATTTCACAGAACTTGGAAATTTCCAAGTTCCAGGAAGTTAAGTTTACAAATTCCCAAGAGCTGAGTCACCATGGAGAGGACCTGCAGGTGTATCCTTGTGGTCTTCTCGAGAAGACCTGTTCTCCTAGACCTCACCCTTCTCGGGTATCCTCTCTCATTACTAATTAGAAATCACTAGTATGGAGGTCAATCTTATGATATGTAGGGAACAATAATTAAGTATGTAGTACAAAGAGACATAAAACATGGGGTACATTGTTTACATACAAATAATCCTAGTGCTAGAATAATTCCAATACCCTTAACTAGGCTCTTAACCAACTTAGGTAACCAAGAAAACAATTGATTAAGATCTAAAGTGAAAAAGCCTTCTCTTTGGATGACATTATGAAGTAAATTTTGTATTTGTTTTAAATTGTATACTATTAATTGGGAGTTATCCGATAGGTTAAAGCAGCACATTCCTTTAAAATTCTGCACACCCACAATTATGTCTTAAGAGTAAATAGTGGCTGCTCAGTTTTCTAAGACTGCTTCCCAGACTTGTCCCAGTTCTACGCTTAGGTTACTAATAGCTTGTGAGGTAGTATTTAAGCTCTTACCATGGAGCATGCTAGCCAACTAACCGCAACATTTAATTCAATTACCATGGTTTGCATTACAGAAAAGGGTGAGGAAATATATACAGAGGGGCTGAAAAGGTGAATATCACTCTGGTTATCTCCTGGGAGACTAAGATCTTGGTCTATTCAAGTTTGGGTGTCATTCAGGTTCCGTGCCCTGGGCAAGAAAGGAGTTAGTCTCCCTAGAGATCAGGGCCCCCTCATTGTCATTAGCTGGAGCATAAGAAAAAACCTGGAGTCCACACTCTAAAAACCATTCCTAAGGACATTTAGCGCGGGCACTGGCATAAGATACGGTAGTTGTCTTGTGATAGTGGAACAAGCTAGCAATTAAATTGACACAGGAGGCGGGGCATCCTGAGAACTTTACACAATCTCCTCCTGGTTAACTGTGAACTTTACACAATCTTCTCCTGGTTAACTGTTTTAAGGCAGATGGAAAACATATCCCTTTCCCTGATCCATCCCCCACACATACAAATCTCAACAGGTGAGATTCTTTTGGCTGTGTTGGAACACAGCAAAGTCTCTGATCAATTCTAATGGAGTACAAACCCTTATCAAACAAGTTGTAAATACCTGTTCTACATAAGTTCCCCATGCTAGACAAAAATCAGATGTATTCATGACATTTTTAGCCAGATAAGTCCAAGCATTCTCATCTTGTTGAAAGAATATTATACATTTTTCCTTTCCCCAAATTCCCATAGTCAAAAAAGGTATGAAGAGGAGAAGCATGCATCTTGTGGACATTTCTTTATCTAGATCTTTGTGTCACCAAGTGGTTTTGTTATCCAGATTTGGAGTACTGGTGTATCAAGTTCTGTTATTTTGTTGGTGGCTAGGGTGTGACTTGGGTGTGATGAGTCCAGGTCTTGGGTTTAGCCAGTATTAACTGTGGAAGGAAAGGTAAAAAGTAAGATATTTTAATCTGATATGAACACATTGAGTGTATTTTAGTTCTTTACCCCTGTCCTTCAGTGGCCTACACTTTAGGGTTAATACCTGTCCTTAATGGGGGAAGGCATAAGATAGGATCCTGTCCCGTGTTCACATAAATTGTTGTTCCTGATTTAGTCAGTATTATCTCTTCCTAAGATTGGAGTAGGACTTTTAGGCATGATTAGAAAGGCAAGAGAAAATAGCCAATTTCCCCAACTGTAAGAATTGATAGAAAAATGTGGTAACTGGCCATCCAGACACCCCCTTGATAGTTATGGACTTGGGGGAAAGAGTCCAGGATTTGCGAGAAATGCAGGTAGGAGAAAGTTTATCTCTTGGCCCTCCCTCCACAGTCAGGCACACCCAGGGCTCTTAGGCAGTGATGAAATGGATGGGACATGAGAGGCTATCTTGGACATCTTCAGTCAAGCTCAGAGACCAAAGGAGTTCCCATCTCTGAGGCTTTCCCCTCTGGGGACAGGCTGATCTCCAGTGGTTACTCCTGCATTCCAGACAAGGGCCAGTGGCCTGCGTGCCAGGCACTGCCACCTGGACTAGAGCTGCTGTCTTTTTTCCTTCTCTCCTTTCTCCTGGTTTTAATTATAAAAGACCAATGTGGTCATTTTTAGGAGGTTTACTGAATTATGATCAGGACCTAAAGCCAATTTTATAATTTCCTACTAATGTCTGGGGTCACTTGGGTAATGAATTTAAAATAACTTGGCTCTCTGAGGAGTTGGGTATTAGTTGGGTATATTTTCTCAATGTCCCCTAAGTGCTCAAGAAAGGTTGAGAGATTTTTGTCCCTCTGTTGAGTGATAAGTAGGCAGCCTACAATCATTCTCAGGGTCCCATTCTGGATTTTCAAAGGGGACCACCTGTCTCTCTCTGAGGTACCTAGTCCTTTTTCAGGGGACATATTGTTGTTGGTATTGGCTATCAACCACAAATCAGTCTACTTTCTAGCCCTTTTTAAAGTTTCTTTCCTTTCATTTAGGATCAATTTTGGTCAACAATCTTACATCTCCCCACAAGAAGTCAAAATGCTGTCCTAACTCATGGTTCATCTGAAAAGTTTCCCAAATCATTCTTAATTTGTTTTACCTCAGCTAAAGAGAATGGGGTATACACTTTAGTAGGTTTTTTCTTTTTTTGCAGTTTTTGTTTGTTTGTTTTGGCCATGGCTAGGTTTGAACCTGCCACCTCCAGCATATGGGGCCGGCGCCCTAGTCTTTCGAGCCTCAGGGGCTGCCTTTAGTAGTTTTTGTATCACTACATATGTGGGCTCTCAGGAGAAGTCTCTGGGACTGGCCTTTTATTCTTAGGCTCATTCTCTGTCTCCTCTAGAGGTACAGAAGAAGGTGGGGGAGGTGTCAAGATAAGGTGGTGGTGTCTCTCTTGAGAATTTCTCATCATCACAAGAGACCACTACGGCCAGAAGGGCTACTTTCTCCTCCTTCCGCAGACAGCTATTGCTTGCTACAGGAGAATTGCGTTAGTGCAAGGGAAAGTTAGGTGTTTCTCCTTTAGAGTTTGAGGACTAACTTGGCTTTGATATTTGTGAGATACTTCCTAGAGGGGTGCTGTTTCTCAGAGTTGAGGACGAATCTCCATCTAGAAGAAAGAAAACATAGATGACCAGGGCCTAGTTATTCTCTCTCTATCCTCCTGTTCAAGTCCTGAGGGCATCCCCTCTGGACTGAGGTAGAACCCCTGGAGTGCGTGACCACCCATTGTGAGTCACTTGCCCAGATTAGTCACCCTTAAGGCATAGTCATTCCTGCTACAATGTAGTGATTCCCACTAGGCTGCTCTGCTCCACTGGTCATAGGTGGAAAGAGAAGGATTTGACCAAACTCTCGTGGCCCTTCTACCAGTGCTACCTAGTGCTTGAGTGGATTAAACCTGGTTGGAACTGAGCTTCTGTTCAATTGTAAACTACAGAGAATGAGATTTTCATCCATACCCCCCAGTCTCACTATACTACCATCAGAACTGGCTGTTCCCAGAAATCTCTGAGCCTGGACTGTTGATTTAAAGAAACTAGGAGATAGATTCTGAAAGTTTAGTAAACTTTCCCTTTTTTCACACATATTTTATTTCAGAGTTCCTTTCACACAAATCTTACAAGGTACACAGACTATCTGAAACATGCACCGCCTTCTGTTCACCAATTACTTGAGAACAAAACCTCCCATCCAATTCCTTTCTATACAATATTGTTCTCTTTTTTTGTACCTTCTTTATTTACATTTCTCTCTCTTACTTATTGTTCCCTTTCCACACAAACTCATTCTTTCCTGTTTAATCTTTTCTTTATAAAAACACATTTCCATATTTTATACCTTTTTTCCTCAAATACAAGATACACAAGAAAAATAAGCTTTTTCTTTTATAGACCCTCTAACTTAGCCATTTCAATGTTGAGGAGGGAGTCCCCTGGGGTGTCCCCTCCACCACCCCAATCTTGAACAGGCCTTTTTTTGTCAGACATAGGGGCAAGGAAGTCCCTAAGCCTAGGAGAGAACTAATAAGAACAATGCATCCACCCTCTCTTTTTCCCTGAAAAAGCCAGCAAAGCAAAAATGGCCAAACTCTGTAAAATCAGAACCAATGTAACTGAAAGAAGCAGGTTTGAGAGACACTTTAACTCTATGTTGGTAGGTTGACCATTTGTGCTCTGAATATTCCCTTATGTAATTTGTCCTTCAGTAAAAATTTGTACACAAGAATTAGCCACAACCAGCAGGAGTCCTAGGAAACCTGGCATGCCTTTGAACTTATCCATCTGTACAAATAAACCTAGTGGGGTGTATCCAGGGTCATTCTCTTTGCCTTTCCTCAATCTTAGAGGATTTTTTTGTTTCCGCTTTTTTTCTTTGAAGAAGGAAATGAACTTCTAGGGTTTAGTATAGTGCCTCAGAGTGTGCTGGGTTCAGGTCTGGGGTTTAGAATAGTGCATTAGAGTGTGCTGGGTTCAGGTCTGGGGTTTAGTATAGTGCATCAGAGTGTGCTGTGTTCAAGTTGGGGTTTAGTATAATGCAGCAGAGTGTGCTGTTTGTGGGTGAGGCTTCTCAGTGAGCTGGTCCCACACTCTTACTTGTCATTGATTCTCTCTCTAGGAGTCTAGAATCTCCACGAGGGGTCAAAACACCAAATTTTCAGCTCTTATATGTGTTTCTTTTAATTAATTTTGTGGGATGTTCTCTTTGGGGCCATTCTCACCTCGTGAATCACCCCAAACAATTACCATTCAAGTTTCTGGTCACCCAGGGCTAACTTCCCACTGGGAGGAGTAAAATGCTTTGTCTTTGGAGCTGAGGAACTCAATCTCTCATTTTGTTACAAATAAAACAGTTCACTCCTCTTTTGCAAATGCACAGAAAAGCCAATTGAGATTAATTTTGGGAGGAAGAGGCAAAGGAGAAGATTCTTTGAAATGTACCTAAAGCAACTGGGAAGCACTAGAAAAAGGAAAAACTTAACCAAACACACAAAGCAGCCCTTACTGCCCCACATACAGTTGTTACAGAACAAAGCATGGAAACCACAGGAAAATACTCCATAAAGGGCAAGGCAGGTCTCTCTCTGTGAATGGAGAAGAGACCTTATCATTTATCTATAAAGATAGGTGGCAAAAGTGTTGGGACCCAGGAGATCTGGGTCCACACTAACAGCCTGGGAGTGCTCACCGAAGGGGTTTGCCAGAAGTTTTGTACAGTGCTGTGAGGTCATTCCATTTGTCAGATACCTCAGGATTTCTGACTACTGTTTCTGCTCACCATTGCCTCTCAACCAGATAAAGATAATATAGAAATAGAATGGGTGCAGGAACCTCCCAATAGTTCCTCCTTCATCCCTTGTGAGGACCAAGGGCCAGTGACCCATGCCCTGTGCATAGTAGACCAGCAGCTGTGCTATTGTCTCTTAACTAGTTGGCAGGTGCTTGGTGTTAAGTCTCCGTTGATATAAGGAGAAAAAAAGGAAATTGGACAGCACCTGTGACTCAAAGGAGTAGGGTGCTGACTCCATATGCCGGAGGTAGTGGGTTCAAGCCCAGCCCCGGCCAAAAACTGCAAAAAAATAAAAAGAGGAAATTGCTAAGCAAGTGTCCATTTTACTTCCATAACAGCAGATCCTGATCCTGGATGAGCCCCCAAAGACGTTACCAGAATGTCTGTGCCAGATCTTATTTTTTTTCCTTTTTCTTTTCTTTCTTTCTTTCTTTCTTTCTTTTTTTTTTTTTTTTTTGAGACAGAATCTCACTCTGTGCCCTGGGTAGAGTGCCATAGCATCGTTGCTCACAGCAACCTTAAACTCTTGGGCTTGAGCAATCCTCTTGCCTCGGCCTCCCCAGTAGCTGAGAGTACAGGTGCTTGCCATGACAGCCTGCTAGTTTTTCTATTTTTAGTAGAGACAGGGTGTCACTCTTTCTCAGGCTTGTCTAAAACTCCTGAGCTTAAGCAATCCACTCACCTCAGCCTCCCAGAGTGCTAGGATTACAGGCATGAGCCACAGCACCTGGCCTCTGCCAGATTCTTGATCTTAGGAAATCAAAGAATGAATTCACAGATCATAAGGAGTGACAGGAAAGATAAGAGAAGAAGGAAAACAAAGCCTCTGACACAGCAGAGAGTGTTTTGGGTGGCTTGCTGGTTTTGGCTGTCTGTCCAGGGGTTTTTATGCAGCTTCTCTTTCCCAACAGGCAGTGGGGGTTGGGGAAATGGAGTGTATGTCTAAAATATGTCACAGCTGTTGGCACCAGAGGCCTGTGGGCAGAAGTAATTCTAAAACTGCTATTGTGTAGGAATGTGAGCCTGTTTGGGGTGTTCTGCTCCTCTCTGGGAGTGGCAATTGGCATGGAACATTGATAAAACTCATTTATGAGCCTGCTTGGGCCTGGAAAATGGAGTTTTTGTCTACCCCTCAGTGAAGGGGACCTGCATCCTGCAAGCCACAGGACTGAAGACACATTACTCCTAATTATCTGAGAGATAGAGGGAGAGAGACAGATTTGATTGGTTTTGCTGACAACACTTAGGAACATGGACACTAGTTCATTAATATTCTCCTCTTGTAAAAAACCTTAGGGTCATGTATTAATAAAACTCAGCATTTCCAAATCTCCACAGGCAGTTAGAAGCTAAAATTGACAAGAAAGTTTCAAATTCTATTTAGTAACTTTATTCTTATTCCTGTTTTCATGGATCTGAGTAGAGGTTAGACGGACAAAAACAAAGCAGGCTTAGAAGTGGTTGGGTCAAAGAAACTAGCCCTGCTAGGAAGGATTAACTATTTTATTTTTTCAGCTCTTGCCCACCATTCTAAGACTTTAAATGCATAGTTTCTTATTGAAAGTCAACTCATTCCAAATGACTAACTCATTCTGGGCTACCTGGACTTTTCTTAGGTTTAGCACCCAAATTCTATGTTACAATAAATATCTCTCTTCCAGACTGTCATGGAAATTTCAGTATGTGTCCCTCAGACAAAATCAGTGAGAATGAAAAATGAGGACAAGTGGTTTCAGGGAAAGAAAGAGAAGTTTATTAATTTCCCAGCAAATGAGGAGGGTGGTAGACAAATATCTTAAAAGACCACCTGTGTTTAAGCAGAAAAACAGGGCATTTTAAAGGGACGTTTTTAGCAGTAGGGCTCAGACCTACTTGACCAGTGTCACATGTTGAGACTTTGGGCTGTTGTTGCTTAACTATCATCAGTGTTTTCTTGGTCTTGGGTCATTCAACATTATCTCCAGTGACTAAAACCTTGTGACTCTTGTCAGGACAATTATTTTTTAAGATGATAGAGAACAAATAACAAAGAACATTTTGCTCCTTTGATCACTGGACTCAGGATTGAATATAAATTTTAATTCCAAAAAAAGGAGAGAGAAGTTTAAAGAAACAACTTGTGAAATATTCCATTACCCTTTTTTCAGACCTTTACCTCTGCTAAAATAGGACCTGGGAAATTGACTATCCTTCTGGAAAGAGCCAAGAAAAATTGTTAAGGAAGAGACAGCCTCAATAAACTCTGGGGGACAGGGACAAGAGAAGTCCAGGAAGGGGGTTACATGGTAGAGGTGAATTCTCAGAGTCACAAAGTAGACTTTTCAATCTGGGGGGAATCCCAGAAGATGTGGAGGTCATTTAGACTACTTTGGATGATCAATACGCAAAATATTCAAATGCCACAAAAGTACAAACTATTAAACAACAACAAAAAAGCTGTCACTATTTACACAAACTCCAACTATGCCTTTAGAGTCTGCCATGCAATTCACATAAATCAGAAATCTGCTGTCAATGGGCCTATGATTACTGCCCTGTTGCAAACTATTCTCTTTCCCTCTAAGATTTTCCAAACTAAGGAAACGGACACTATATCCCTAGAAAATGATAGAACAGATAGGGCTACTAAATATGCAGCCATAAATGCTCCCCCTCTTTAAAAAACTTATTGACTAAACTTATCTCCTGTCAGATGGAACATATGTGTAAGTGGGAGGTAATTAAGAAAAAAATATATACATGGCTGATACTTTCCTGGGATCTACAATATGTCTGATCAAATTATTTGCTAGTAAATCTCACTAAATCTCTGGAGGAAACTAACACTCTCAGGAAGCCCCCCAATAGATTTACCTCCAACTATAGGTTTTTATCACTGTTTGGCTATTTCTTGCATGACTAGTGGACGGACTGAATGCTATCCAACTAGGTGTGCTGAAGCTACAACAGTGGTAAAGATGTCTGTCTCTCTCCATACCACTATCTCGGCTTTTAATAAATAGTATGTGAAAATTGTAGGGAAGTTTCAGAAAGGGAAGATGAAGGAGCTCATGAAACTTCACCTCAAAATATAACTCTTTCATATAGAGAATATTTTGAATTAAAGGCCCTTCAAGATCAAAAAAATGTTGGAAGAGTTTTTCCATCCATCAGATTGACCAATCAAGAGAACCACTGACTTTTCTTCCCCTCCCTGTTATTTCAGAATATTTCAGGAAAAACAATGAAGAATGCAACCAGAACTCGCCTCCATTTATTCATTCTTCCTTGCAACCATTTATTGTCCCTAAGTAGAATTATGAATACTCCTCATCTTCCTGTCCCCCTAAAAGGTGGGTATAAAAATATCTTCATCCCATTGGGATATTGAGTAATCACTCTGATTCTCCCCATGCACAAGGTAAATAAACCTATCTTTCTTTTCTTTTTACTTTTTTTCTTTTTTAAGACATTGTTTCACTCTGTTTCACATTGTTTCACAGGCTAGAGTGCTGTGGCATCAGACTAGATCATAATAATAACCTCAAACTCCTGCCTCAACTTTGGAGTAGCTGTGACTACAGGTGCCCACCACAACACATGCCTAAGTTTTCAATTTCTAGTAGTGATAAAGTCTTGCTCTTGTTCAGTCTGGTCTCTAGCTCCTGAGCTCAAAGAATCCTCCTGCCTCAGTCTTCCAGAAGGCTAGGATTACAGGCGTGAGTCTCCATGCCTGGCCAAAACTCTCTCTCTTATTAATCTACCTTAATTGTGAGTTGATCTTTCAGCGAACTTTCAGGAAGGAAAGGGAAGTTCTCCCTCATACCCGCACTATATAAATATATCACTCCTATTCATCTTATAAGTTTTCCATTTAGCACCTTTGTGATATGCTTTGATCTGCTTGGTTTACTATGTTTTTACTGTACTCTGGATTTATCTTTCTAGAGTGAACTCTAGTTTGCTAGACTGGAATTTCATGAGGGTAAAGACTATGTCTGTTTTATTCAATTTTGTACTCACAGAACCACAGTGCTTGGCCTATAATAAGTGTTAATAATATATTGGTTTGAATTGAATTTAGGATTCCCCCTTAAGAGAGACAGAGAGTTCTTGTCTTGTCGAATAGTGCTGGTTAATGCTAGCATGGTTTGTCCAAACCGCTTCATGTTTCCATGGAAACATAACCAGCAGTTCATGTTGGCACCTCTACCTGTCAGTCAGTGGCAGGTACTCAAAGAGAGCTTAAAATTCCATTTCCTGGCCTCCAGCTGATTTTCTCCTGTAGTGGAAGAGCTCCTGCTGCAGGAGAAAGGACCTCCATTGAAAGAGCAGCAGGAGCCATCACTAAGAGGCTTTCAATCTAGACAACTAAGGGGAAAAGCAGCGAAACAGCTTCATTCATGAAACAATACATCCCCTCAGGTGGCATGATTCTGGAAGAAGCCTCCTTGGATAGGGAGGGAGAGAACAAATCCACTTCACTGGAGTGAGGGTGGGGGGCTATTGTTGAGTTCCAGTGATTGCTAACATCAATTATGGCATCACTACTTAATAGCACCTTTGAAAACAGGGATTTCTTGCTTTGGAAAAAACCTAGTTAGTTTCTTTAATCTCTTATTGACGGAAAAGATCAACACTAAAATGATGATTGAAAGACACGGAACACTTTAATAGTTATATAAATGCTTCCAGGCCTGGGAGTTAGATGTTGCACACATTTTAAGAAATTGTAAAATTGTGGAATATTGTAGCCGGAGAGCTCTTCAAGATTGTGACCCTTAGCCTGCATCAGTGCCATAGGTGCTGTGAAATGGCCCAAACTGACTTGCTCACATACAACGATTAGTTTATTTTTGGTAAATGTCAAGCAGGGGTTGGGGGCAGGGGGAATTATTGCCTTCAGATTTCAGGATCATTCTTATTTATTTATTTATTTATTTTGAGATGGAGCCTCAAGCTATTCCCCTGGGTAGAGTGCCATGGCATCGCAGCTCATAGCAACCTCCAACTCCTGGGCTCAAGCGAGTCTCCTGCCTCCACCTCCCAAGTAGCTGGGACCACAGGCGCCCGCCACAACGCCTGGCCATACCTCAAGATTCTTAACATAAGCCTTGTGTGATGGCTCACTC
>CAUYQV010049421.1:0-14855 GCA_963574575.1 Galagoides demidoff | reverse complement strand
ATGGCTGCAACCAAAAAATGGCCGGGCGCCTGTGGTCCCAGCTACTTGGGAGGTGGAGGCAGGAGACTTGCTTGAGCCCAGGAGTTGGAGGTTGCTGTGAGCTGTGATGCCATGGCACTCTACCCAGGGGGATAGCTTGAGGCTCTTTTTCAAAAAAAGTAAAAAAATAAATAAAAAAATTTTTGGATTAATATAAGGGCACGTACAATTAGGTTGCATTTTTGCATTTAGAAGACAAAATCCCAGCAGGGCATGGTGGCTCATGCCTGTAATCCTAGCACTCTAGGAGGCTGAGGCAGTGGATCCCCTGAGCTCATAGGTTCCAGACCAACCTGTCCTAGAGCCAGACCCCCGTGTTTAGAAATAGCTGGGCATTGTGGTGGGTTCCTGTAGTCCTGGGTACTTGGGAGGCTGAGGCAAGAGAATCACTTGAGCCCAAGATTTTGAGGTTGCTGTGAGCTATGAAGCCAGGGCACTCTACCAAGGGTGACAAAGTGAGACTGTCTCAAAATATATATATATGATAAAGTCCCAGTTGTAGTTGTATCCTCTACCCAGGAACTGTGCCACATACGTTGTACCTGAAAGGTGGGAATTTACCAAACCCATTGTTTTGGTATTTTTATATCTGCTTTATTTTGCATCTGTTTTATAAAATGAAACTTGAAGGACTTTTTTTTTTTTTTTTTTGAGACGGAGTCTTCGGTCGCATTATAAGCTCACAGTAACCTCAAACTCTTGGGCTTGAGCAATCCTCCTGCCTCAGCCTCCTGAGTAGCTGGGACTATAGGTGTGCACCACTATGCCCAGCTAGGTTTTTTTTTTTTTTTTCCTGTTTTTATTAGAGATGGAGTCTCACTCTTGCTCAGGCTGGTCTGAACTCCTGAGATCAAGCAATCCACCTGCCTCGGCCTCCCAGAGTGTTAGGATTACTGGTGTGAGCCACTGTGTGCTGCCTTGAGGGACTATTCTTGCTTTTCCTATGACCCCATAAAGCATTAGAACTGGAAAGAAGCTGGGAGATACTTCCCTAAGAAGAGGTGACTCTCCCGAGGTCACACAGTCATTAGCAATGCTGGAGCTGAATGTTCATCCATAGATCACAGTGTGACTCGTGAAAGGACTTACCCTCCCTTGGGCACTTTGCAGTCTTGTGCCTATACTATTAGTAGTTTTGTTGTTGGGATATTTTCTTCCCTCAAAACATTGGTGATGGAGTTCACTCACTCCATATTACAATTGGGGTTCATGAGACTGAGGAAGCAGAAGCCTTTTGTGCTTTGGGGAGCAGAGACCCTCAGTGTATGAAGAAGGAAGAGGGCTCAGCGCTTGTAGCTCAGTGGCTGGGGGGTGGTGGGTTCCAACCCAGCCTGGGCCTGCCAAACAACAATGACAACTACAACCAAAAAATAGTCGGGTTGTGGTGGGCGCCTGTAGTCCCAGCTACCTGGGAGGCTGAAGCAAGAGAATCACTTAAGCTCTCAAGAGTTTGAGGTTGCTGTGAGCTTTGATGCCATAGCACTCTACTGAAGGTGACACAGTGAGACTCTGTCTCAAAGGAAAAAAAAAAAGAGAGAGAGAGAAGGAAGAGGAAAGAGATTCTCAGTAATTCTGAGACAGAAATAGGAACCTGTGGCTGAAGAAATCTTTAACATTTAATTTCTTTCTCTTCCTGATAGCGGAGGCTCCATAGTATTTCAGAGAAGCCAAAAATAATTTGCCTCTTTGGGAAACTATTATCCTTCCACCTTAATTTATCACTTCTACCACTGTTTCTTTAAAACATTGCTTAACTCTCCAGCCTGAGCAAGAGTGAGACCCCGTCTCTACTAAAAATAGAAAAACTATCTGAGTGTTGTGGTGGGTACCTGTAGTCTCAGCTATTCTAGAGGAGGAGGCAGGAGCATCGCTTGAGACCAAGAATTTGAGGTAGCTGTGAGCTGGGCTGATGCCATGGCATTATACCTAGGGTGACAGAGTGAGACTCCATCTCAAAAAAAAAAAAAAAAGAAAAGAAAAGAAAAGAAAGAAAAAGAAAAAAAGACTGGGCATGGTTGCTCATGCCTGTAATCCCAGCCCTCTGGGAGGCTGAGGCGGGAGGATTGATTGAGCTCAGGAGTTCGAGACCATCCTAAGCAAAAGCAAGACTCCGTCTCTACTAAAAATAGAAAAACTGAGGCAAGAGGATCTCTTCAGCCCAAGAGTTGGAGGTTGCTGTGAGCTATAATGCTGTGGCACTATACCCAGGGTTACAGCTTGAGACTCTGTCTTGGGAAAAAAAGCGGGGGCTATAGGGGAAAAAGAGTAGAGGACTAAGGAGATTTCATTTGGGGGAAACCCTACAGCTCACAGAAAGCTATGATCTCTTCTTGTCTTAGGTCACAAATTAACCTAGAGCCCAGATAATAGTTGGTGACAGAGCCCTTCAACTAGTGGCACTTTTCCAGAGCCCTACTTTTTTTTTTTTTTAGAGACAGAATTTCACTTTGTTGCCCTCGGTAGAGTGCTGTGGTGTCACAGCTCACAGCAACCTCCAACTCTTGGGCTTAGGCGATTCTCTTGCCTCAACCTCTCAAGTAGTGGGACCACAGATGCCCACCACAATACCCAGCTATTTTTTTGTTGCAGTTTGGCCGGGCCGGGTTTGAACCCGCCACCCTCGGTATATGGGACAGGTACCCTACTCACTGAGCCACAGGTGCCACCCGAGAGCCCTACTTTTCTGAAAGCAGAGCATCTGCCACATTCCTGACTTACCATGCTATGCTGTTGTGTCTTGCAGGTGGGTAAAGGAAATTGAAGTGACAAGGAGCACAGTAGAGTAGATTTAATTCTGACGAAGAAAGGAAAGATTGTTTCCAAATTGGATGTTATGGGAACCTGGGAGGGTGCAACTATATTTTCCCAAAGAACATTACGGCCAGGGATATCAGATTTTCACTCTAGACTTTAAAAAGGTTTTTTTTTGGAGACAGATTCTCACTCTGTCACCCTGGGTAGAGTGGTGTGGTGTCATCATAGCTTACAGCAACTTTGAACTCTTGGGCTCAAGTGATCTTCTTGCCTCAACCTCTTGAGTAGCTGGGACTACAGGCACCTACCACAATGCCAGGTTAGTTTTTGTTTTGTTCTTAGTAGAGATGGGGTCTGGCTCTTGCTCAGGCTGGTCTTGAACTCCTGAAGTGGGTGGATTGCTTGAGCTAAGGACTTCTCTCAGTCTGAGCAAGAGAGAGAGAGTCAGTCTCTAAAAAAAATAAATAAATAAAGGGCAGCACCTGTGGTTCAAAGAAGTTGGGCACTGTGTTTAAACCCAGCCCTGGCTAAAAACTGAAAGAAAAAAAGAACTAGCCAGGTGTTTTGTGGCGGGTGCCTGTAGTCCCAGCTACTCAGGAGGCTGAGACCAGATGAGCACTTGAACCCAAGAGTTTGAGGTTGCTGTGAGCTATGATGTTACAGCACCCTACTAAGGGCAACAAATGAAACTCTGTCTCCAAAAAAAAAAAAAAAAAAAAGAAGGCAGAGAGAAAGAGGGAGAAGGTAACAGTTCCTTGATTAGAGACTTTAAAATAAAGAGTGGTTCCAAAAACTTGGCAAATTCTCAGAAGCGCACTTTATGCTATTTTAGATGGTCCTGTAACAAGGAAGGCAAAAAGTAGGCAAAAGTTCAAGTACCAAGAAAGGCACGAGCACATGCTATTGGTCACCAGCATCAGTGTCTGTCCACCTGTAGTGTTTTGAATGTTATCTTACAGTTTCCTCTTCTCCTTGGAGGAAATGGATGATGATGTCATTGTTTCCCCTTTACAGATGACAGAGCTGAGGTTCACACCTCAGACTGCACAATTATTTTTTTTCAGACTGTACAATTAATTAGAGAGGAGGCAAAGCTTGAGTCTAGATCAAGATGCCTCCAGAATCTGTGTTCTGTCTGTGCTATGCTGAAGGGACCTGTGAGAAAAAAATGCCCACAGGTCCATGTCCTGAGTGAGGTAGATGTTCTTACCCCACGAGTCAAGTATTGCTAGAAGGAGCCCAGAACATCATCTATGGCTGGGCATGGTGATGTGCACCTATTGACCAGGGTACTTGGGAGGCTGAGGTGGGAGGATCACTTGAGCCCAGAAGTTCAGGACCAGCCTGGACAATGCAGTAAGACCCTATCTCTACATTAAAAAAAAAAAAAGTCCCCTGGGTGGCCCCTGTGGCTCAGTGAGTAGGGCGCTGTCCCCATATGCTTATGATGGTGGGTTTGAACTCAGCCCCAGAACTGCAACAAAAAAATAGCCGGGCATTGTGATGGGCAACTGTGGTCCCAGCTACTTGAGAGACTGAGGCAAGAGAATCACTTAAGCCCAAGAGTTTGAGGTTGCTGTGAGCTGTGATGACACAGCACTCTACCAAGGGAGATAAAGTGAGACTCTGTCTCTAAAAAAAAAAAAAAGTCCCTATCATAGTGGAATTTATGTTGTGAGAAATCTTAGTTCACTAAGAATACTAATAAATAAGGCCAGGTGTGGTGGCTCATGCCCATAATTCTAGCACTCTGGGAGGCAGATGCAGGTGGAGTGCTTCAGCTCAGGAATTTGAGACCAGCCTGAGCAAGAGCCAAATTCCATTTCCACTAAAAATAGGAGAACTAGCCAGGCATTGTGGTGGGGACCTGTAGTCTCAGCTACTTGGAGGCTGAGGCAAGAGGATCACTTCAGCCCAAAAGTTTGAGGTTGCTGTGAGCTATGATACTGTGGCACTCTACCCAGGGTGACAGAGTGCAACTCTGTCTCAAAACAAACAAAAAAGAATAGTTAGGCTGGGCTCGGGTGGATTGCCTGAGCTCACAGGTTGGAGACCAGCCTGAGTCAGAGCGAGACCCTGTCTTTAAAAAAAAAATAGCCCAGCGTTGGCAGCGCCTGTGGCTCAGTGAGTAGGGCGCCAGCCCCATATGCCAAGGGTGATGGCAAATCCAGCCCTGGCCAAAATGCAACAAAAAAATAGCCAGGCTTTGTGGCAGACGCCTGTAGTCCCAGCTACTCAGGAGGCTGAGACAAGAGAATCGCCTAAACCCAGGAGTTGGAGGTTGCTGTGAGCTGTGACATCACAGCACTCTATCAAGGGCAATAAAGTGAGACTCTGTCTGTAAAAAAACAAACAATGGGGCAGCGCCTGTGGCTCAAAGGAGTAGGGCACCAACCCCATATGCTGGAGGTGGCGGGTTCAAACCCAGCCCCAGCCAAAAACTGCAAAAAAAACCCCAAAAACCAAAAACAAACAATGGCTCGGCACCTGTGGCTCAAGTGGCTAAGGCACCAGCCGCATACACCTAAAGTGGCGGGTTCGAATCCAGCCTGGGCCTGCCAAACAACAATGACGGCTGCAACCAAAAAAAAAAAAATAGCCAGGCGTTGTGGCTGGCGCCTGTGGTCCCAGCTACTTGGGAGGCTGAGGCAGGAGACTTGCTTGAGCCCAGGAGTGGAGGTTGCTGTTAGCTGTGATGCCACTGCACTCTACCTGGGGGACAGCTTGAGGCTCTGTCACAAAAAAAAAAAAAAAAAAACCAAAAAATAGCCCGGCATTATGGCAGGCACCTGTGGTCCCAGTTGCTTGGGATGCTGAGGGAAGAGAATCGCTTGAGCCCAAGAGTTGGAGGTTGCTGTGAGCTGTGACGCCACAGCACAGTACTGAGGGTGACAGAGTGAGACTGTCTCAAAAAAAAAAAAAAAGAACAGTTAATAAATAACTAATAGTTCTTAGTTCACTAAGAATAGTTCACTAGTAACTAAATCAAGCTTTTTTATTTCACTGACAGGAATTCTATACTGGTAGATCAGGAAATTACTTGGAGTTATACTCTGACTGAATTCAAGGACAGTTTAAGAATATCACTTTTATGATAGTCCTATAGATAATATAAGGTGGAGACAAAAGGTGGGTTAAATAATGGTTGGTTAATTATTCATTCAAGAAAACATGGCCAAGTGAGGTAGCTCAGACCTGTAATGCCACCACTTTGGGAGGCTGAGATGGAAGGATCTCCTGAGGCCAGGAGTTGGAGACCTGCCTGAGCAACATAGTGAGACCCTGCCTCTACAAAAAATAGAAATATTAGCCTTAGCCAGTGTGGTGGCATGTACTTGTAGTCCCAGCTACTTAGGAGGCTCAACTCCTAGCTTGAGGCCAGGAATTTGAGATTGCCATGAGCTATGATGATGACACCACTGCACTCCAGCCTGGGCAACAGAATGACCTCATCAAAAAATAAAACAAAGCAAACAAGCAAATCAATGCCTAGCTTCATTCATTCTTACATTTATTTTTTAATTAAATAAGGGGCAATGTAAGGTCAGCAGATGGGTAAGAGCATGGCTGTGGAGCCAGTTTACTGAGGTCCAAAGTCTGACTCCACTACTTACAAGCTGTAGGACCTTGGGAAGGTTACTCAATTTATTGGTGCTTCAGTTTCCTCATATGTAAATTTGGGGGAATAACAGTGGCAGAAAAAGAATTGTGAAAGTAAAGAGTTAATGAATGAACCATTTAGATCAATGCCCTGTACATGTAAATTATAGGTTAGGAGCTAGTGGCTAATAGAATTCTTTTTTTTCTGAGCCAGTCTCAAGCTGTTGTCTTAGGTAGAGTGCCGTTGTGTCCTAGCTCACAGCAACCTCAAACTCTTGGACTTAAGCGATTCTCTTGCCTCACCCTCCCAAGGAGTTGGGACTACAGGCGCCCACCACAATACTGGCTATTTTTTTTTTTTCAGTTGTAGTTATCATTGTTGTTTGGCAGACCTGGGCTGGATTTGAACCCACGGGCTCTGGTATAAGTGGCTGGCGCCCTAGCTGCTGAGCTACAGGCCCCGAGCCATAGAATTCTTTTATTACTGGATAGCAGGTTTGTGCTAAACCCTAGGGATACAACCTTGAAATCAATGTGGTTCCTAATCTTGAGGGAACCACACTGTCCCTCCCTAAATGCAAGTTAAATGGATGAACTTCTTCATGGAGTGGGTGATCCTGTAAGCCAGCATGAGTCATTTGTGATATGCTGCCCCAATAGTTAGTACTGAAATAATCTTAGGCAGCATTCTAGAACTATAGAAAGTAGGACCAGAGTGCTTAATATTTTAAAGGTCTATAAACTCTTAGAATCTGATAAATGCAATGGAGTGTCTACCTAGAAAAATAAACTATAATTTTGCAGTCTTTGTCCAGCCTCAGAACTTCTGATCCTACAGCTGGGAGTTTTTTGTCCCTCCCCTCCACCAGACAGACTCACTGTCACCCTTACTGTGTTGCTGAGGCATCACAGCTCACAGCAACTTCAAACTCCTGGGCTTAAGCGATTCTCTTGCCTCAGCCTCCCAAGTAGCTGAGACTACAGACATCTGCCACAACGCCCAGCTATTTTTTTGTTTAGTTGTCTTTGTTGTTTAGCTGCCCCCGGCCTGGATCGAACCCGCCAGCCTCGGTGTATGTGGCCGGCACCATAACACTGTGCTATGGGCACTGAGCCCAACTGGGAGTTCTTAACTCTTTTCCCCTCAGGGTTGCTAAGACCACTTGAAAAACATGGTATTTAACAGTTCTGTACTGAGCACATACTTTGTGTAAACATTGTGCTAACCATCGTCAGGTGACAATGATAAATAACAGGTAATCCATGTGAGTTAAGAGCTTAGTGGAAAAGAGTGTTTTGTATGTGGTGAGGTGTTTGTAGATACAAGCTGAAATGATAAACTAACAATGTTACTTAAAAGATGTGTTGGGGTTGGGTGCAGTGGCTCATCCCTGTAATCCCAGCACTTTGGAAGACCAAGGTGGGAGCATCCATCAAGGCCAGGAGTTTAAGATCAGCCCCAGTAACACAGCAAGACCCCCATCTCTACAAAAAATTTAAAAATTAGCCGGTCATGGTGGTGTGTGCCTATAGTTCCAGCTACTCTCCTCCATCCTTGGGAATGAAGCTATACCCTATTTCAAAAAAAAACAACAACAAGAAAGAAAGAAGGAAAAAGTGTTAGTAACCGTGCTTTTTATTTTATTTTACCTTTTCCTCAGTAGAGTGCTGTGGTATCACGGCTCACAGCAACCTCCAACTCCTGGGTTTAGGCAATTCTCTTGCCTCAGCCTCCCGAGTAGCTAGGACTACAGGCACCCGTCACGACGCCTGGCTATTTTTGGTTGCAATTTGGCCAGGGCCAGGTTAGAACCCACCACCTTTGGTATATGGGGCTGGTGCCCTGCCCACTGAGCCACAGGCGCCATCTATTTTATATTTTTATTTTGAGATAGTCTTACTTTGTTGCCCTTGGTAGAGTGCCCTGGCACCATAGCTCACAGAAACCTCAAACTCCTGGGCTCAAGCAATTCACTTGCCTCAGCCTCCTGAGAAGCTGGGACTACAGGCACCCATCACAATGCCCGGCTAAGTTTAGAGATGGTGTCTTGCTGTTGCTCAGGTTGGTCTCAAACCCATGAGCTCATGTAATCCACCTGCCCCGGCCTCTCAGAGTGCTAGGATTACAGGTGTGAGCCACCACGCTCGGCATTATTTTTATTTTTTTTTGAGAGAGTCTAACTTTGTTGCCTCCAGTCTAGAGTACCATGGGGTATAGGCTAATTTGGTAGCAGAGACCACAGTAAAGTCAGACTCCTGGGATCAAGTGATCCTTTTGCCTCAGCCATCTGAGTGGCTGGGACTACAGGTGCCCACCACTACACCCAGCTAACTTTTCTATTTTCAGTAGAGATGGGTTTTGCTCTTGCTCAGGCTGGTCTCGAATTCCTGAGCTCAAGCAATCCACCTGCCTCGGCCACCCAGAGTACTAGGATTACAGGTGTGAGCCACTGTGCGGCCACACATTAAGTATTTTAGAGATGTTCAAAAGACAGCAATGAGCAAAGGTTCTAATATATGAGCAGGCATTTGTAGAAGGCAGGCCAGAGTATTCATTGAAGGTTCTAGCATGAGTGGAAGTTTGTAGGAAAACTTGGCACCCTGGAGAATGGTTAATGACCATTAGTATTTAGGAAAGTGTGCTGGGGCTGGTGAGACTGGGCTGAGGACTCAATGTGTAGATTCTTGAGTGAATATCTGATAAGCAGAGGAGAAACAAATGTTTCCATTGGAAGAAGGCCATTGTCCAAGTGGCACTGTAGGAATGGTATCCTGGCAGTGGAGAACAGATACTTTAGGGAGTCAGCAGGGGAGACAGACTAGTTAGGTGGTTTCTCAATCATTCAGGTGAGAGAAAGGACTATTCATTTTTTTGGTGCCCAATAAAATATTTTTTCAGGTAAAAGAAAGGAAAAATAAATTTTTGGTGCCAAATATGCACTCTGTATAGGGTATTTAACTTTATGAAAGTAATCAAAAGCTTAGAAAGAAGTGAACCAACTTAAGAGAAATCACAACAGGAAGACTACAGGATTTCCTTCCCTGTAATGTTTTAAAAATATGAGAGGCCAGGAGCAGTGGTTCATGACTGTAATCCTAGCACTCTGGGAGGCTGAGGTGAGAGAATTGCTTAAAACAGAAAAAATTAGCTGAGCCTTGTGGTAGACACCTGCTGTCCCAGCTACCAGGGAGGCTAAGGCAGGAGGATCACTTGAGCCCAGGACTTCAAGGTTGTGGTGACCTATGATCATCATGCCGGTGAACTCTAGCCTGGGTAATGCTCCAGTCTAGGAAGGAACACTGGAGTGGGAATCCAAAGACCTGCGGCCTCACCTCTGGTCCCACCTCTGCCACTGACTCGCTATGTGACTTCATATAAGTCATCTCCCCCAGCTGGTCATTGATTCTCTTACCTACAAAACTGGGGGATGGAGTTGTTTGTTTATTTGGGTTTTCTTTTTCTTTTTTGAGTGGCCTGGGAGAGTGAAGTGTTGTGCGGAGTGGAGGGACAGTACGACAGTATTTCAGAACAAGCACCAACGTCACCTTGAACATTTGATCGAATGTGATGTGCCTGGGTTACCATGGCAGGATGGGAAAAGTACTATGAATTTTGGGCTCACGCAAGTTTCAGTTTAACTCTTGATTCTATCATTTACAAATTCTGTGACCTTGAGCAAATTAAACGCTTTCCTGTTTTCTAGTTTCGTCATCCGTAAAATCAGGATAATAATATCCACATTTAAGGATTGTCGTGAGGATTAAATAAGACAATACCTGGCACAAAAACCAGAGGGGAAAAAATAGGTCCGTTTCCTTCCTTCTATTTCTGTGATGCTTGTAATCATTTAGCTTCCCTCCTTTCTCCCCCCTTCTTTGCCTCTCTTCCCTTTCCCCTTCACGTAAACGAAGTGTAATACGCTCACTCCTGTCGTGATGGTGGCCTGTATTCTTTCTGACAGACCTTGTGATGGCATTTGCATAAACTGAAAGGTATTTCAGCGTGGTTACTATGCAATGTTGGTTGCAGTAGGCCTGCATGTTCAGTCACACCCTGGCTGCACTTATCCGGCCGCAAGCAATGTCAGCTAAGCACTGCTGAGGATGTTCTGACTGGGAGACCTGGGGTGAGAGTCACATGGACAAGGGCCCGAAGAAGAAGGGGCTGGTTGAATGTGAGTGTACTACTGGTGATTCACCCTCTGCTGAGTGTCCCCTTTGCTGAATGTAGACTTGGGCTATTTTAAGGAGGCCTGAATCTCTCTGGTGACCTTTCTGTGGAAATTTGGAGTTAGGAGGTCAGAGAAAGGCATCAGGGCTTATACAAGGGAACACAAAACTAATGGATTTCTTCCTCTAGCCCTGTACTCAGCCAAAGTCACTTTTTTTTTTTTTTTTTTTTTTGAGACAGAGTGTCACTTTGCTGCTCTTGGTAGACTGCTGTGGTATCATAGCTCATAGCAACCTCAAACTCCTATGTTGAAATGATCCTCTTGCCTCAGTTATTCTGTTAGTTTTTGCAGTTTTTGGCCAGGGCTGGGTTTGAACCTGCCACCTTTGGCATATGGGGCCATCCTATTCCGTGTTTTGTTTTGTTTTGTTTTTTTAGTGGAGATGAGTTCTCACCTTGCTCAGGCTGGTCTTAACTCCTGAGCTCAAGCAATCCGCCCTCCTCGGCCTCCCAGAGTGCTAGGCAAAGTCACTTTCCTCTTGAAAATCTTCATGGCCCCACCATGGACAGAAATGCAAAACAGTTGTATGAATACCTTCTAAGACAAAGATGTTCTTGTCCCCAGACTCCAGGTCTACCATTTCCGTTCCTGTGATACACACAGAGCATCTGGGTGTTAAGGAGACACTGAGTGTGAAAGAAGAGAGGAGTGGTTGGCAAGGTTAACCAGGGAGGACTTTCGAGCATCTTGAATTGGGATGAACACAGAAGGAAAGAGAGAGACAGCAAGAGGAAGGGAGAGGTGCCCCCAGTGCTGGCTATGGCTTTGAGACCTTAAGACTCAGGTGTGAATGGGAAATAAGGCACTGGGGAGTCCATACCAGGCTGCACATGTATGTGAGCAAGACTGAGGGGACACCGACTTGTCTAGGGAGTGACCAGGCTGGCATGGGGAGTCCCAGCAGGGATCCTCTGTAGCCTGGCACCTTCAGTGCCGTTCTGGTGCCCCTTCCCTGGTGTCTGGGCAGACCCTTCCTGTGGTTGGGGATTCTAGGACGCTGAGAGGTTATGTCAGAGAGTATCTCATTTCTCAATTCTCTCCTAGGGCTCTGCACCCCAGTGGGGTTTCTCCTTTGACCCAGGTAAAATAAAATCCTTGGTCTCCCTGCTGGGATCAGTGTCCTTGACTGACCCAAGTGCAGGATATCTTTCGGGCCTGGTACCAGAAGAGTGGAGGCTCCCAGCTTAGGAGCTGTGTGGCCACAGGGGAAGGCCTGATGGCCACCTGGATCAGGCTGGGCTAAGAATAGCCACGGTCAGGGATTGGAGTGGTCCTTGCCTTAAAGGAACAGGTTTCCTGGTGAGCAGAGTGTGTGTGTGTGTTGGGTTGGGGTGGGGTGGGGGCTGTTCTACACAGGGGCAAGTGACTCTGGGCTCAGGAGCTGAGACGAGTGAGGGGGACATGGAGAGGCTCAGCCTACAATAGAAATCTACTCTGCCTGTCTTGTAATGGATCTTTCTTCGCAGAAAAAAATAGAAATCTTGCCATTTCCTGGGCCTTGTGAATTGGGCACTCCCTTCCTTGGACTGCTTTTTAAATGCAAATATCCCTAGGAAGGACTAACACCTTGGTCTCTAACATGGCTGTGTAAATCAGTATCAGGTGTTTGGTGTTTCAGTTTTCTTCTTTTTTCTGCACTGAAAGCTGGGGGCTGCTTTAGAGCTGGTGCCCTTTCCTCTTTCACCTGTCTGGGGAGCCCAGGGGCCTAGGGGCATTTGGGAAAAGGCCCACTTGGGCTCTTCTCTCTGAGGTTCCTTTCCTGACATCCTCTCCCTGGGTGCTCCCTCCTTGCTGGGCCCGTCCCCAGCATTCTGGAATGCGGAGAAGGAAGACCTTGGGGAAGGGCCAGAGCTGTGCCCTGGTGTCTATTTTCCTTTTTCTTCCTGATTCAACCTTCTTTTCTCAGATTTCTTTGCCAATGACACTAAGAATGCAACTTCATGGGGTCCAGGCCAGCTTCCTCTCCTCAGAGACCTGATGAGGGAGTGAATGAGCTGGAAGGAGGTATGTGGGAGGTTGTGGAGGGTGTGAGGTGTGTATGGGGAGGTTGTGGGGTATGGGATATAAATATGGGGTGGGGCAAGGTGTGAGGCATGTGTGTAATGTGGGGGGATGGTGTCCAAGGGTATGGAGTTTATGGGGGAAGGTGTGAGGGTGTTTGGGGGCAGGCACACTTTGTGTGATTACTGTAGCTTTCAGTCCCTAAGAATGACAGTATTCCATCAGGGATTGTCCTGATTTGGGGACTTAGCATTAACTGAAGTTATTCTGCTCTATTATCAGACCACATGTTTAGCTTGCTGGTTTAGGAAAGGCATGGTGGCAGAGGGACAGTGGGTGGAGCTTGTGGACAGGAAGGCAGAGCCTCCCTATCCAGAGGGAGGCAAGGAGCTTGCCCCCAGCATGGTGTGGGGGCTGGTGGATGCCTTAGCTGGTTCCCATGGATGGCTGGCTCGGCCTCTTTCTGCTTGACTTCCTTTGGCTGACCTCAGAGCTGAGCAGGTGGCTGTCAGCTGCCGGCAGCCCACCACCCACACAGCCGGGCCTTACCCATCGGCTCCTGCACCCTCACAGTCATTGCCCCCACCCTTGCCGCAGATGCACCACTACAGGGGGACTGCCAACCCTGCCTTCGCTTCTCTGTGTGTGATTATCCTGGAGTCTGGTACCTGGGGTCTTTCTGGTCCCAGAATTTTGGCACACCTCTGCTGAGTGTATAACTGTGGAGAGGGAGACCACAGGGCTAAGGCCAAGATTGTTTCTGAGTGTCTGACTATCACCACCGTGCTCAGCTCCCCACATAGGGTCTGTGGCCCTTTCCCACTCTGCAGTGGTTCCAGTGGGAGACCCAGGGCAAAGCTGCTTCCCCTTTGTGGGCCTTCCTCTCCTCATCTGTGACAGAAAGGAGGAGCTTATCATGACAAGAGAGGGAATCTTTCCTCCTGAGGAATGCCAGTGACACTAAGAATGTGACCTCTTGGGGCATAGTGGTTCTGTAAAGCTCTTTGTGAGGCCCAGGCAGGAAGACTGCTTGAGGTCAGGAATTCGAGATCAGCCTGGACAACATAGTAAGACCTTTTCTCTACAAGAAATAAAATATAGCTGGGCTCAGTGGCACAGTGTGTTGAGCTACTTAGGAGGTTGAGGTGGGAGGATTTCTCAGCCCAAAAGTTTGAGGCTGCAGTGAGAGCTATAGTTGAGTCACTGCACTGTAGCCTGGGCCACAGAGTGAGATCCTGTCTCAAAAAAAAGTCTGAGAAAGGTGCTACCTGAAAACACCCAAGCATTGTTATAACTGAAAGAACTGAAAGTACTTGATAAAAGCATTTCCCCCCAGCAGAGATATCCTCCTTTCAGAGGATGGTCTCATTGGAAATATTTGCTGCCCTCTGGACAGTCTGATGCCTTTGCAGGTACCCTGACATATGGCCCTGTCCCCTCACCATGGAATTGGGTCCTCATCTGAAGTGCCCTCACCACTGCCTCCTTGCTCCTTGCAGACCCTGATGGGTTAGCCCAGCCTCCCAGAGCAGGGAGGAGGTGTTGCTGCCTCTCTCCTCCCTCCAGGGATCACTCTAGGCAGAGCAGGGCCTTGTAGGTCTGTTCTGTCCTCACTTTGGTGCCCTGGCAGGCTGGGAACAGCTGTGACCTGTTTTATAGACACGGCTTAATGGGCTGGCTTCCTCCAGGGAGTTTGCCCCACCCACGCAGGAATCCTGGAGAACTGGATTCCCAAGGGCATGAGACCAAGAAGCTGAAGGGAGGCTGGAAGTGACAGAGGTGACAGTCTGGGCCTTGCAGGAAGCAAACAGTGTGTTGAAGCAAAGCTGAGGAGAAGGATAACAGGTGGGGGAGGCAAGGACTAAAGAGAGCTGCTGTGTCCCCATCTCCCTCTCTGCACACTCTCTGTGTCCTCCCTCAGAGGTCTTAGATGTTGTCAATTGAAAATGTTGGGGTGGGCTCGGCGCCTGTGGCTCAATTGGCTAAGGCGCCAGCCATATACACCTAAGGTGGCGGGTTCGAATCCCCAGCCCGGTCCCGCCAAACAACAGTGATGGCTGCAACCAAAAAATGCCAGGCGTTGTGGCAGGCGCCTGTGGTCCCAGCTACTTGGGAGGCGGAGGCAGAAGACTCGCTTGAGCCCAGGAGTTGGAGGTTGCTATGAGCTGTGATGCCATGGCACTCTACCCAGGGGGATAGCTTGAGGCTCCGTCTCAAAAAAAAAAAGAA
>CAUYQV010049418.1:0-24237 GCA_963574575.1 Galagoides demidoff | reverse complement strand
CATCACAGCTCATAGCAACCTCCAACTCCTGGGCTCAAGCGAGTCTCCTGCCTCAGCCTCCCAAGTAGCTGGGACCACAGGCGCCCGCCACAAGGCCCAGCCATTTTTTGGTTGCAGCCATCATTGTTGTTTGGCGGGCCCAGGCTGGGGATTCGAACCCGCCACCTTAGGTGTACGTGGCTGGCGCCTTAGCCGATTGAGCCACAGGCGCCGAGCCTAATTTGCTTTGTTAAAGTCAGCATTTTCTGTTCATAATTATTCACATGTCACGAATGTTTTTTCAACTTGTGTATTTAGTCCTTTATCTTGATTTTGGTGGCTTTTGAGATGTGACAGCCTTTAGTCTTCCATAAACAACTATAACTATCAGTAACCCTTGGCATCATGTTAGGTGAGAGAGCTTCCTCACCTGCCCAGTTTTCTGCCAGGAGACAATCTCTAAACCTCCCCTCAGAGCTGGTACCCAGGCACAGCTCCCGGAGGAGACAAAAGGCAGGAGCAGTTCAGGGCTTTGCTGAAGTCACTGGAACCTGCAGGCACAGAGCTGGGCAAAGCTTCTGGTTCAGCAAGGGCACTGGAGGAGGCAGATATTTGTGGAGGGAAATTCGCTAACTAGCTGATAACAGGCAGACACTGTGGGCAAAAGGGTCAGAGTGGAAAGGAACAATGACCTGTAAAACTTGACGTGTTAAGTGGACTATAGCACGATCTCAGACTGTTCACTCTGCACTGAGAGTCCCAAAAAGACAGGAGAGAGAAAACAGAGTAGAAAAATAAATGTACCAAAGAAATCGATAGTCATAGATTTTCCAAATTTGGAGGAAAAAGGCAACCTACAAGTTTAAGAAACTCGATAAACCCCAAATAAGATAAATAAAAAAGAATACTAAGTACATCATACTTAAACTGTTTCTTGAAAACTAACAATAAAGAGAAAACCTTAAAATAGCCAGAGAAAAGTAGCATTATATATATATATATATATGTAGACAAATGAGTTATAAAATGTTACTGTCTTCCCATCTGAAGGGATGGGGGCCATGAGACAGTGGAATGACTTTTTTATTGTGGAAAAAGAAAAAAACCTAAAAGGAAAGGTGAACTCAGAGTCCTATATCCAGTAAAAATATTTTTCAAAAAGTAAGAGTGAAATAAAATGTGTTTGGGTTAAAACAAAAGCAGGTAAGATTCATTAGCAGATTTGTGCCTTTAAAGAGGATACTGACCGAGGCTTCAGAAGGAAAGTGCAGGCTCAGTGCCTGTGGCTCAAGTGGCTAAGGCACCAGCCACATAACACCTAAGGTGGCGGGTTTAAATCCAGCCTGGGCCCGCCAAACAACAGTGATGGCTGCAACCAAAAAATAGTCAGGTGTTGTGGCGGGTGCCTGTGGTCCCAGCTACTTGGGAGACTGAGGCAGGAGACTTGTTTGAGCCCAGGAGTTGGAGGTTGCTGTGAGCTGTGATGCCACGGCACTCTACCCAGGGGGACAGCTTGAGGCTCTTTCTCAAAAAAAGAAAAAAAAAAAAAGAAGGAAACTGTAGCCCTTGGGAATGAAGGAGAAGTACCAGAAATGTCCAGTGTGCAAGTTTTTCCTATAAATTTTCTAAAGGACAAGAGATCATTTAAAGCAAAAATAATTATAAGGTGGAGTGTACACAAATTCAGAAGTATAGTAAATCCTCACTTAACGTCAGTAGGTTGTACGTAATGGCAACTTCTAGTAGAATGATATATAAGGAAACAACTTTATCATAGGCTGATATAAACAAGAGCTAATGCAAAGAGAAATATAGCTTTGTAGAAAAACAAGCTGATAGGAGAAGTATAATAAAATACCGAAAAATAATTTGTGCAACTGAAATGCAGAAAAGGTAAAATAAAACAGAAACAAATAGCTAAGTGATTTAAACAAAACTGTCAGTGATGACACTGGTGTACAGATAAGAGTCCTCGCTAAAGAGGCAGAGATTTGTCTGACTAGGTAACAAAGCAAGGGCTGGCCCTGACCTCCTGCCACACATTGCTTTAAATGTGAAGGCAAAGATGTGGCAAAAGCAAGGATGGAAAAAGTTGTCCAAGCAATTCCCAGGTCATAAATGAGAGAGGTTTCGTAGGTTTGCTTTTAAGTTCAATTTGTGCATAAGTTGGAACAGGCACGTTTACTACCTGTAACAGCCTCCATTTGTGTCAGCCGTGCATCATTTGGATGCATGCAACTCTGAGGCCTGCATTGTGCAGATGGTGAGCACAAGAATCAGTTGTAAGAGGAAAAATTGCAAAACGTTCAGAAAGCAATAGAATGTTATCTTTGTGATTCTAGTATAAGGAAGGATTCTTAAATAAGACATAAATGCAAAAAATGAGAAAGTTAAGTGCGTTACAACTTAAGGATTCTGGTCAAGAAAACATCCAGAATACTTGAGAAGGCAGTCTACAAGACTGGGAGAAGGTCCTGCAACGCGCTGGTGAAAGATTCATTTCGAAAAATAACTACCATTAAGATAAAACCTGAAAGAAAACTGGGCAAAGAACATAACAGGCAGTTCGTAGAAGAGGAACAGAAGTGACCAATAACAAGGGAAAAAGTCCTCGGCTTTTTGAAAACAAGCCAGAGATACCATTTGGTAGTCATCAAATTATATAAAAGTTGTGTCAGAGATGCTTGGCATCAGTGCTCTGTGTTGCTGCTCCACCCGGGAGCTGTGGGTCACTGCCAGTCGTGCTGGAAATGTGCATCGCTAAAATGCAGTTCTCGAGATGTCCACTATCAACTCCTGTATGTGTAACCAGGGAAACATCGACATGCTGGGTGCTTCATCCTTAGCAAAAAGTCAGAAACAACTGCATATGTAAAGTGGAGAGAGTTTCACATCCTCTAAAATAAATGAACAAGTGCTATATGCCATCTACCATGATGAATCTCAAAACTAATATTCAGCTAAATAGGAATTGCGGAAAGACATAATGTGACAATATTGGACACTGTGTGGATAGTCAATGTGGATAGTTAAAAAATTTGTACTAGCATTGTTTTGTTTTGTTTTGTTTTTTGAGTCTGAAGCTGTTACCCTGGGTAGAGTACCGTGGTGTCACAGTGTCACAGCTTACAATAACCTCAAACTCTTGGGCTTAAGCGATTCTCTTGCCTCAGCCGCCCAAGTAGCTGGGATTACAGGCCCCCACCACAACACTTGGCTATTTTTTTTTTTTGATTGCAGTTGTCATTGTTTAGCTGGCCCAGGCCAGATTTGAACCCACCACCCTTGGTGCATGTGGCTGGCGTACTGTGCTACAGGCACCGAGCCTGTACAAACATCAAGATGCATTAGGACTGGATTTCTCAACCTATGGGTGGAGACCCTTTTCAATGAAAATACATACTGCATATCAGATGTTTACATTACAATTCATAACAGTAGCAAAATTACAGTTATGAAGTAGCAACAAAAATAATTTTATGGTTGGGGGTCACCACAACATGAGGAACTATATTAAAGGGTCGTGGCAGTAGGAAGGTTGAGAACCACTGCATTAGGATGATGAATTACGACTCTAGAATGGTGACGTTCTCTGGGCCAATAAGTAAAGGAAGAAGTGCTCAGCTTTTTCTCTGAGCACTGGGGCATCGCGTGGGTGTTTCCGTGGCTCCTAAGAGATCTCCACGCTGCTCCCACTGCACCCCTCTCCTCCCGAGACCCTTATGGCCTCTCCTTGTCCTCTGCCCTCTTCTTGCCTGGTGTCTGCTGAGGTGCCCGCTTTGTGCTTGTCTTTTGTCACTGACCATATTGGGCACCTGCTTAAGTCCCACCCCACATGCCTCTGCCTTCTCTGCCTTGTCTAGGGCAGCTCAGCTGTGCGTCCTGTGACTGAGGAAATTGAGCGTTAGACAGACTGCTGCCCACAGCTGTCATTTTGTATATGTCATACAGCTGTGAGCCTGAACACCAGTAATGTGGGGATCAGGGTGCGGACTTTCCTTGAGAAAGGGTGTCCTGGTCAATACCAGTAAAATTAGAAATAGGTTTATTATGTTTGATAGGAGCTACGGCTGCTGCACTGACAATAGAAACAAGGAGAGAAAGGTAATAAACAGGTCAACACAGAGACAGGGCTGGGGAGGCAAATAAAGTAGGGAAACCCAGAGGGAGAAAGTGGGGGTTGCGTGTCCGCTAGGGTCCTTGTGACCAGTATGGGGTTGCATAAGACGGTGCCACATGGGTTGGCTCCCTGGGTCTGAGCTCCCCTAAGTGGGATTTTCCAGCTTTGAGATGCTTGATGAATGTAGTCTATAATGTCCTGAGGAAATAGGACTGGGAATTTGGCGGGAAACAGATAGGCAGGTCACTGTGCGTAGTCTGTGGGGTGCAGGGTGTCCCCTCTGCCCACTGCCCATCACATTATTTGGAAGTCTGCAGTGCGTGGGCAGCTCTTACTGAATTGTTGGTACTGTTGTAAAGGTGCCACGTAGCTGTAAGCTTGCACGGCCCAGCAGGAGTGGCAGGGAACTGGGTGGCCCTCTGGGGGACACCCCCATCCTTCTGGTCTGCATCCCTGTCACTCCACAAGGACAGTGACAGTGCGTCCCATGTCGGGGAACAGAGTTCTCTGGGTCCTGCACTCAGGGGCTGCACACCAGCATTAAAGTATGAGTTTTGGAGCCTAAATGGTCTCCATGTTACAGGATGCGGAAGGCTCCACGTGTCTGCACTTGGCTGCCAAAAAAGGCCACTATGATGTCGTTCAATATCTGCTTTCAAATGGACAGATGGATGTCAACTGCCAGGTAAGGATGTGCCTGCCTTACCCACCACCCCAGGCAGCTGAGCAAGCTGCTATCCCCTTTGGTGGCTAGCCTGCTTGCCTCCACATAGCCTCCACTTCACTCCATGAGTTCACTCAACCCTAATGGAGCTCTCAAGGCCCCAGGAGGCCTCATCCCCTGCCCCCCCACCCATGTCTGCCGGGGCCGTCTGGCCTGTGCCAGGTCTGTGTCTAGATGGCACCTCACATTCCCCTGCAGGTTTGTTTATCATGCCCTGCTGCCAGAGCTACAGGGCAAGGTCTGGGTCTGTTTTGCTCACACTGCAATCTGTGCTGCCTAATCAGCGCCTGGCATGTGGCAGGCACCTGGAGATACATCTGTGGCACACATGACCGACTACAGAGCCCAAAGGAGGACAGGGGCCAGGGCTGCTCAGCAGGCATGGGATGTCCTTCCCAGGAGCTCTTGGCTCTGGGCCTGGTCTCTGTTTCCACACGTACTCTCCCCTTGGGGGGGCTCTGTGGTGTCACCTCACCCAGGCTTCACCCACCCAGGTGTTTACACTGGCTTTCAGTTGGCTCGGCCTCAGTGACATCCCCAACAGACCATTTCCTGTGTGCCCTATATGCACAGCCTCCTATCTGCTGGACGGGCTTTCGTGGGGCCTCCCTGTTGTCTCCACCTGAAGCATTCCCTGACCGTTGCCTCTCTTGCCCACTTAGTTGGGTTGCTGTGCTGCCCCCGAGGGCTGGGCTCTGGCTGGTGGCGCTATGTCCCCAGCTCCTCAGGGGAGGTTGGGTTGGTGTGTCTGCCAGAGAAGTGTGGGCTTGTGGGGTGAGGAAAGGCCTTCCAGAGATATTGGGGAGGGCGCTGGGCCCTCTGTCTCCAGACCAGGGACTGACATAACACGTGGGTCCTAAAAAGTCACCTTTCTTCTGGCTTGAATGAAATTCTTTAGTGCCACAGGGGCCTCAGGCGGAGTGGTGGGAATGCCCATGAGCAGAGACAAAAGTATCAGTCTCTGGGCCTGGGTTTCCCTGCCCATCAGCAGGTCTTGGCTGCTGTTCTAAGGCTGTTTCTCAGGTTTGCAATCAGTCATCAGGACCAGGACTCACAGAGCCTTGGCCTCTCATGGTCCCCTGACACGCTGCTGGTGCCCTGGGTCTGGCCTGGGTGCACAGGTTTTTTTGTTCTCTTGCTCGTGTTGCTGGTCAGAGGTGCTCAGCTGTGTTGGTATGGGCTGGGCAGGGGACCAGCTATTCTGCTCTACCCAGGGCAAGGGGGATATGGTGTCTGGTCACACTGGGTCCTGGTTCTGCCTTTGTCCTGCACTCACTGAAGTAAAGGGCAGCATGCTGAGGCCTGGATCCCATGTCCCAGGCTGTCCCACAGGTCCCCAGGGAGCCAAGTGTGGGGTGGGGTACTTAGATGCCTCTGGGTCGCTTGTCTCTAGCCTCAGTGCCAGAGTTTTGTTTTCTTCTTTTGAAATTAGGATGATGGGGGCTGGACACCCATGATTTGGGCCACTGAATACAAGCATGTGGACCTCGTGAAGCTGCTGCTGTCCAAGGGCTCGGACATTAACATCCGGGACAACGTGAGTCTTGCTCCTCAAGTCACGGACCAGGGAGCAGCATCCGGCCAGAGGACGGGTGCAGGGCTCCTTGGAGTGGCCTCCTCCACAAGTTTCCTTTTCTTTAAAAGCAGAGCCTACGCACCTGGTGTGCCTGCGACCTTGCCCTGTGGGCAACTTGCCAGCCTGGGGCAGTTTCCTGTGATCAATCTGCAGTGGGTTCCGTGGGGTGTGAGGCCCTGGCAAACATGACCCCTCGTGTAGGATCTGTACTCTCAGAGGGCACCTGCTCCCTCCTGCTGATAGGCGTGTGCATGATGAGGATCCAGGCAAATGGGGGCTTGTGGCCTTGTGTGTGGGCCTTGGTTACCACCAGCTCTACTATAGTTTGGAGACTGGGTAGAAGGCCTCACTGGTCCTTCTGGGCAGCTCCCTTCAGCCCAGAGGGCAGGGGGAGCAGCAGCAGGTGACTCTGGATGGTCTTCAGGCACCTACAGAAACAGTGGGACTGCAGAGGGTTTTAGCCTGGAGATCAGTGTGATCTTGAGAAGTTAGGGGGAGTCTGTTGGGACCCTGTGCTGGCAGGAGTCTGCGGTCACTTCCTAGGACAGACCAGACATGGCACAGCTTGAAGAGCTATGTCCACTTGTACAGAGTTTCTGGAAGCTGTAAAGGAAGAGTCCAGCCACCAGTTTGCTCATTAAATTAATATGAAGAAATGTTTGGCACACAAAAAATGACTTTGGAAAGAGTGCTGTGAGACATGCATGTGGGGGGAGGCCACTCAGTCTGGGGGTCTTGGGCTAGAGTGGCCCTGCCTCCCTGTGGGTACACAGGACACTGCGGGGGATGACTGGTCCTGGGGCCACACAGTCGGCCTGAGCGCAGGGCTTCTAGGGCTGGCAGGTGGCCCTCCTGTTTGGTGCCTCCTCGGCCCATCAGAGCCCATTCCCATGGGTATGAGGAGCTGTGGGTTGGTGGACAGCTGCAGGAAGTGTGTGTGAGGATAGGAGGGAAGCAGAGTACGAGAGCCGGACCCAGCTGTGCCTTCCTGCCTCTCGCTGCCATCAGGCACAGTGACTGGTGTGGTGAAGGCAGCTGTCTCAACCTCACACAGCTGTCATCATTGTGGGTGGGTGGGTGCAGGGTGCACAGGTGGGCAGCATACAGCCTGGCCAAGGTCAGTGGGTGTCAGTTCTGGTGGCCATTCCCATGAAATGGAAGAACTGATTAAACTTCAAGTTTGTGATTTATAAGATGAAACACTTATTTAACCACTTTATCAGTGTGTAACAGGCCGACTGCATGTTTCAGAGGGTACAGCTAAGTGAGTTTCAGTCCCAGAAACCACCAGCACAGCAGGGTGGTGATGCCTCCCTCCCCTCCAGAGGCCTCTTCCTGCCGCTCCGTGCTCTCACCCCATGTCCCCTGTGTGTGGCCTTCTTTCACCATGGATATGGTTGCATGTTTTAGCCATGTGTGATAAGAGCCCACTCTGTGTACTGTTTCCAGACAGTGAGGCTCTGCCGACCAACAGGTGCTTCTCATTGTCCTGAAGTGTATCCTTGTGTGGACAAGTCACAGCTGGTCCTTTGCCTGGGCTGGGGTTGTTGCCAGTAGAGCTCCTGCAAAATCTCGTCCTTCCTGTCTCTTGATTCGATACCTAGGAGAAGACGTGGGTCATGGCACGGGAGTGTATGCTCAGCTTATTCTGAGAAGCTGCACCCCACTTCCAGTGTATGGGAGCTCTGGTTCCCCCACATTCTCCTCAACATCTAATATGGTCAGTCTTTTTGGTTTTAGCCACCCAGTAGGTTTGTCATGGTATTTCATTGTTTAATTTTCATTTCTGTGATGATTAATGATGTTAAGCATCTTTTTATAAGGTTATTTGCTATCCATTTATCTTCTTTGGTACAGAGCTGTTGAAATCTTTTGCTTATTTTTTTTATTAGGTAGTTTATTTTCTTATTCTTGAATTTTGAGAATTTATTTTATTCTGCATACAAGTCCTTATAAGATAAATGCTTTATAAGCCTATCTGGAAATGCAGAAGTCACTGAATTTTGATAAAGTGCAGTTCCTCAATTTTGTTCAGTAGACCCTGCTTGTGGTGTTCTATTTAAGAAATCATTGCCTGACATTTTCTTATGATAGTTCATGGTTCTGGGTTTTAACTTTAGGTCTGTGGTCTATTACGATTTAGTTTTTGTGTGTGGGGTGACATGTGAATGGACATTCTCTCTTTCTCTCTCTTTTCTTGTGTTGCATGTGGATGTCCAGTTGCTCCTGCGCAGCCTGTAGAGAAAGCTGTCCTTTCCCCATGGGCCCACTCTGCACCTTTGTCGGTGTGAGTCCGTCCCGGGTGCCCCCGGCTGCGCCGCTGTCTGCTGGACACCAGCACCCACCCACCTGCTGCCTGGCGGGTGTCCCGGAGCAGCCTGATGTTCTCACTCCTCATGCTCACACATGTGATTTAACCATATTTTTATTTTGTTTAAACCATTAGTGGTCTTTTAAAAAGGCCATAAAAAAGCCCTCACTTGCTCCTGCCATTCTGTCCCTGCTGCGCCTCTTTCTCTAGGGGACTTGCTGTCCTGCAACACCATGTCCCTTCTCCTGTCCTCATGTCTCTGGGTGTTTTGATCTGTTCATGATGCATTCTCTCAGCTTTTTAAAGCCTTTGACATCCTTGTTTTGCTTTCATTTTCAAGGCAGTATTTTTACTGCATATAAAATTCTAGGTAGATTTTCTTTTTCTTTCTTTTAGTGCTTTAAACATGTTGCTTCCCTCAGTGTTTGCAATGAGGGATCCGCTGTCATCAACATCCTTGTTTTTCTGTGTGACCTTTTCCTCTCATGGCTGTTTGTCCATTTGTTTTAGAGACGGGGTCTTGACCTGTCGCCCAGGCTGTAGCACAGTTGCGTCATCACAGCTCTCAACCTCCAACTCTGGGCTCAAGGGATCTTCCTGCCTCAGCCTCCCACTTCCACACCATGTCACGAAAACAGACGTGAGCCACCACACCCGGCTAATCTTTTTTATCTTTTGTAGAGACAGCCTCTCACTATGTTGCCCAGGCTGGTCATAAACTCCTGGTCTCAAGTGATCCTCCTACCTTGGCCTCCCAGTGTGCTGGGATTCCTGATGTGAGCCACCATGCCCAGTTATGGCTGCTTTTAAGATTTTTTTCTTTATCGCTGGATTTCGGCAATTTGATTATTGATATGTATTGGCAGTATTTTATTTTATTAATATTATTATTTTTGCTTAGGGTACTTTGAGCTTCTTGGATCTGTAAATTTAGGGGTTTTGTCAATTTGAAGATTTTGCCTGTTATTATTTCTTCCAGTGTGTTTTTTTCCCACCACCACTTTGCAGGTGTCAGACAGCTTGAAGTTGCCCCACAGCTCACTGATGCTCTTTTTGATTTTTTAAAAATTATTTTCCTTTTTTGTTGTTGTTGTAGTTTGGCTTGGGCTGGGTTCAAACCCACCACCCTTGGTATATGGGGCAGGGGGGCTGGCGCCCTACCCACTGAACCACAGGTGCCGCCCCTATTTTTTCATCCTGTGATTCACTATAGCTGGTTTTTATTGGTGCAACTTTGAATTTCCCAGTTTTTTCTTCTTCAAATTGTGCTATTGCTCTAACCTCTACTGTTGAATCTCCTACACGTTTTCTAATGTGTCCTCTCTTCACTTTCGGGCCTGTGGGACACAGTTAAGCACCAATGGCTTTAATGGCCTACACTTGCTGATTACAGCATCTGCATCCACTCTGGGTTTTGTCTGATGGGTTTTTCTCCTCATTATGGATTATGTCTCCTGCTTCTTGACCTGTCTGGTAACTTTTGTTTTAATTGAACATCAGACATTGTGAATTCTACCCGGGAGGGTGCTGAGGGTTTTATCATATTTATATTTTTTTGTTTTATTTTAACTGGATGTCAGACACTGTGAATCCTGTCTGGGAGGTGCTGGGGATCTTTGTTCTCTTGTAAACGTTTTTGAGCTTTGTTCTGGGACATTGTTGTTACTTAAAACCGGTCAAATTTTGGAGTTCAGTTTTTAGGTTTGTTAGGTAGATATGGAGCCACTGAGGCAGGTTCCTCCTGTGTTTTCCAGCTATGACCCACAGCCAAGAGTGTGTGCTATGTGGGTTGGGGGACGGGCCCTGGCTTTAGAGTACATCCTAACAGGCGTGAGGTCACCACTGCCCTGCTGAGTGCCCTGGTAAGAGTACTCAGGCCTCTAGAACTTCTCTGAGAGCTGCGTCCTCTGCTCCAAGCACCAGGACCTCCTAGCCCCTCCTGCACATGGCTAGAGTCTCCAGGCAATGATAGGCATTGCAGGTCCCTGCTTGTGACCCCTCAGGGGCCATAGCCCTTCATTGCCTCCTGTCCAGTATCTTGACAACCACTGACACATTTTAACTATTTTGTTTTATTCTCTTCTTTCAAGTGAGAGGGTAAATCTGGTCTATGTTAGGCTGTCTTTGCAGAAATCAGAAGCCACCTCTGCTGTTTGAAAAACAAGAATAGTCAGGCCTGTGGCAGCTTAGCACAGACATCAGAAAGGTAATTGAACAATCCCAGGATAGGGCAGTTGGAAGTTGTGGTCATAAAATCATAAATCATTCTGATAAAAGAAAAAGGAAAAAAAAATCCCCTAAGGATACAGTATATTTTTTTGTTCGGGGAACTTCTAAATGTATAGAGGATGGAAACCAGAAACAAATAGTAGAAAGAGAGAAAAGCTACTGAGAATAACACCCGGAAGAGAGAGACCCAAATAAGCTAAGGTTTTTCAGAAAATACTAAGGTTGACAAGGAGTTTGCTTTTAGTTTTCTCTTTTAGAAGTGGAGAAAACAATAAAGGCTGTGCTTGGGGCTGATAGCTGTTTGTTAATGAGGGTAATAGAGAGACAGGATCATTCCATTTCTGTTTTGCTTTTATCTTTTTTAATGTTCATTGAACTGAAAAAGCACTGATTTGACCTCACAGTGTAGAAATTGGGAGGGATATTGTGTGAGCAGGAAAGTGTTTCCTCCCTTGGGTCTGGTGCCCCAGGACCTGCAGAGCCCCCCTGGATGGTCCAGGGGGACAGTGGGGTTGGGGTTAGGCCGAGGCCAGCAGACGGAGGAACCAGGGTCTGCAAAGAGAGGCTGCAAGTGCCATGAGACCTGCACTGAGCCTCCTGTGCCCCTGAAGAGAGTGACAGTCAGGCCCAGCTGTGCTTGTGACATCTGTGACAACTGCTGGTGATTTTTGAAGGAGGGGGGAAGGCCACAGTGAGCTATGCCACTCAGACATGACCCCGGGAGCAGCGATGACCTCTAACCCAGCGATCCCTTGAGAAATAATTCAGAAATAGGAAAGTACTAAAATATTCACAGGCATCATGTCCCACAGTTAGTAACAGATAAAATATTCAGCAAGGAAAGATGCCGAGCCCGGGGGACTGTCTGGTGATGAGTACATGTGGCATGGGAGGCGCCCGCTGCAGTGGCCCAGCAGGGGGTGCGGTGGTCAGGCAGGCAGGCAGGACAGGACGGAAGGTGCCAGTAGCTGCTTTCATTCCACTTGCTGCTAGGTTGTTCCTAGGATCACAGAGTTAAACATCGCTTTATTATTTTAATTTCTGCTTCTTGGCTGTCTGGCAGGGTTGAACTTTTTTTGCATTTATGTTTACTTTGTCTTTTTCTTATGTTTTATTTTCGTACCCTTTGCACATTTATTTCTCAGAATTACAGACTTCTAATAAACTATAGTGTAATAAGTCCTACATGTTTTACATGTCACACAAATATTTTCCCAGCTTTTCTTCATTTTAAAGTTTTTATTTTATAGAGGATTTTAAAGAAAAATAGTAATTAGATTTGCCCATCTTTTCCAAATCTTACACAAGCCTTACCCTATCCTGTGACTATAACTCTGGAAATGAATGTAATTTTTTAACATGAGTAGAAAAAAGTCTCTCTAAGTGTTAACATGTTGTGTGTAGGGTTTGTAATTTTGGGTGATTTTTTTCTATTTTAAAAATATTTTATACTATGATTGTGTTACTTTTATAATGAATACATAAAATAGAAAGGAAGTACCCCCAGAACTTGGATGGGTACTTGGCTCTCTTCTCTGGCTCAGTGCACCAAACACTTCCCCTCAGATGAGGGGGTGAGGCAACTGCCTTTCCTGGGCACTGTGTCCCACACCCAGCCAGAAACCCCTACACTAGGCTCACTTATGTCTCTGCTCAGGAGGAGAACATATGCCTGCACTGGGCGGCATTCTCCGGCTGCGTGGACATAGCTGAGATCTTGCTGGCTGCCAAGTGTGACCTCCACGCTGTGAATGTCCATGGAGACTCACCCCTGCACATCGCTGCTCGGGAGAACCGCTACGACTGCGTGGTGTGAGTGTGGTGCTGCTCAGATGGGCAATGCTGCCCTGCCTTCAAGGTGCTGCCCAGGGTAGAAGAGCTCCCTGCTTCTCTCAGTAGGAAGAGGTTTTTCCCAGCCCATCTTTGAGATCAGCTGTGGTTTATTTTGGGTTTAGGGGTAATAAGCAGGAAATATTCCCAAATTCTTCACCTCTAGCTGCATCTCAGACCTAATGCCCTATTGGGAGGCTGGAAAAGGCCCACAGAGGCAGTTCAGGGACAGGGCTGCTTTGAGGGCTCTCGCTCTGAGCCATCAAGGCGGCTGGTGCTCACTGCTCAGGGCCCACTTTAAACCTGACACACCTGCTGTAAATTGTTCACATCCAAATTATAGTCTGGGTCCTGTGCTAGAATGTCCGTTCTATTCCTGGGGAAGGGCACTGCTTCGGGACAGGACATCCTGACATGGCTGCCCACCTCACGTGGAGATGAGGGGTCAGTGTGGCATGTGGGCACATGCCCTCTGAGGTCCTCACCGACAGTGTGGCAAGGCTTGGGCTCTGTGTGCAGCAGCCGCTGGACTCCCAGATGCTGGGGCCACCGGCATGTACCTCCCTAGGCAGGGCTGTCCATCGTCACTTCCTTTTTATCCTTGAGGATGAATTTGAATAAAAAATCACATACCATCCCTAGTTCTTTACATGCTCCCCCGGTCTGACTTTGACAGTTAGATGCGGGAAGGGAACAGGGAAGTGTACTCTTGGGTGAGTTATAACCTATCTTTTTAGGGTCATTGGTGAATGAACTTGTTATAAACCTTTCAAAATGAATTGCGTGTTCTCTTTCTTTGTAGTGACTATCATCATTTTATAAATCTCATATCTGTTACATTAAGATTTGTATGTTTTGTCGGCTTACATTTTTCCTTTTAGCCTCTTTCTTTCTCGGGATTCAGATGTCACCTTAAAAAACAAGGAGGGAGAGACACCTCTGCAATGTGCAAGCCTCAACTCCCAGGTGTGGGGAGCCCTGCAGATGAGCAAGGCTCTGCGAGACTCGGCCCCTGACAGGCCCATCCCTGTGGAGAAGACCGTGAGCAGGTGAGAAGGCCCCAGAAACAGGCCCTTCTGTAGTGGATTGTTGATAAATGGATTGTTGAGAGTTTGGGATGAAAACCTCTCCAAAAGCTGAAAACTCAGGCCACAGTCCAAACTATTGGACCCTGGAGCTTGCTGGTGCCCAGTCACACTGAGCATCACCCCAACTGGGCAGGGCTTGTCACCATGGAAGGTGACGTTGACCCTTTCCTGTGGCAGAGACATTGCTCGAGGCTACGAGCGGATCCCCATCCCTTGTGTCAATGCAGTGGATGGGGAGCCATGCCCCAGCAACTACAAGTATGTCTCTCAGAGCTGCGTGACATCCCCCATGAACATCGACAGGAACATCACGCATTTGCAGGTTAGTGGAGGGAGGAGGGGCAGGTTCAGGTCCGGCTGGGGCCATTGGAGGCCTAGGGAGCCCGGGGTTCCAGGTTCTTCTCACACCTCTGCCCAGAATACCCATTCTCTCTGCTTTTGCCCCTATGAAAGAGCTGGAAGGCAGATAAAGATCTGCCAGAAAAACGATCCTGAGTTCCATTTTGTACACAGCCTTGGGCCCTCCAATTGCTCTTCTGAGCACTCTTCCTGGCCCCATAGCAGAACCTTACTGTCCCCATAGCAGAACCTACTGCCTCATCCCAGGCAGCTGCATGTGGCACCTGGCAGACACTCTGGGTCCCCGCACCCAGTCCAACTCCTGCCTCTGAGCCCACGGGGCTCCTCCCTCTCTAGCTGAAACAGACATGCCTGTCTCCCATGACAGGACAGGAGTTTCCCGGTGGCCATGGCTCACAGGGTGCCATCTCCTCACCTCACCTGTGGCACTACTCGCTTCAAGGGGCAGTGGGGTTTCCTTAGCTCCTTCTTGGGAGCACCCTTCCCCCACCAGCAATCAACTGTCCCCATGTCACCTATTGCCATGTCATAGACCCCATCCCCTCCCTCTGCAGGGTCCTCACCCATGGCCCTCCCACAAGTCCTCTGTCTGTCTCTGGCCCGAGCCTTCTTCTTCCTAAGAGGAAGTGTGCAGCCCTTGGTGTTCAAGGAAGTGGTCCAACACTTCCTTGGTGTTCTTGAGAAGCACCATCAGATCAGACCCCAGGTTGGCAGCAGGAGGGCCAGGACATGCCTTCCCTGCTGACAGCTGCGCGTCTCTGTCGACAGTACTGTGTGTGCGTGGACGACTGTTCCTCTAGCAACTGCATGTGCGGCCAGCTCAGTGTGCGCTGCTGGTATGACAAGGTAAGGAGGCTGCTCTTGTGGGCTCTGTAAGTTCTGCGGGTTGCGACTTAGGAAACAACAAAGTGTGGCTCTTACTCTAAGACTGTCCAGCAGATTTGGGAGGGTGGCAGAGGTGAGCAGGTGTGGCTTCGGGAGAGAGGGACAGGTCCCAAGGCATGGCTGTGGGCCGAGGGCTGCCAAGGTGGGGAGGCCAGGCTTATCATCCTGTCAGTGTCTGGTGAGCCCTGCTCTATGCTTGTCCTGTCTGAGTGGCCTGAGACGCCCAGTGGGGCTGGGTTGGGTGGGGTGAGGTCAGTAGACACTGTAGCCGGGGAGACCCAGGCGTGGAAGTGTCTAGCAAGTGCTGGCAGGCAGAGCCAGATGTGGAGACAGGTGAGGTGAGGAAGACCCTGGCAGGCCAGGTGCAGTTCAGAGAGAGAGTGTTAAGGCAGATACATGGGGAGGCTTTTGGTTTTGTGAGGTCAGAAGCTGGGAGCAAAGGCATTAGGCAGATTCTTCCCAAAAGTGGGCTCTAGAGGGAGCAGGCTGGTCATGGGATGAAGTGTGTATGAGCTGAATGAGAGGACCTAGCAGGGACGCTGAAGAAAGCCTCTGAGGTGTCAGGCCTGGGTAGTGCTGGCTGCCCGGTGCCATCCACACCTACTTACTATACCCACCTGGCATCAGGGTGTAGAAGAAAAGCGGGTCCCTGCAGAGCTGGGGTTTAGTATGGACACAGGAGGGTCCAGGAGGTGCTGACCCATTGAGAGAAGGAGAGGGCCTCATGGCCTGCAGGGCTGAGAGAGGACAGGGCAGAGGAAGGCCATGACTCCTGGGGGTTGGGGATGGCAACAATGTGGGGAGCTCTCACAGTCTCTACACCTCTGTGTGGGCCTCTGCATGGAAGCCTCCAGTCAGACAGAAGTGCAAAGCTGGACCCTCTTGTCCTCAGAGGTGGAAGTTTGACACTCATTCTCAATTATGTTTGAGGTCACATTTGGCACTTTGTAAAAATGAGTTGATATCAGTTCCTTCAAAAAGCCTATGAGTGACCCCTGGGCCTGACAACTCTTCTGTCCACAGGATGGCCGGCTCCTGCCAGAGTTCAACATGGCGGAGCCCCCCTTGATCTTCGAGTGCAACCATGCCTGCTCCTGCTGGAGGAATTGTCGGAACCGTGTTGTGCAGAATGGCCTCAGGTGAGACACGCTTCTCATGCCCCATACACCTACAGAGTGTGTTTGTGGGGTGCAGGTGAGCCTGGAGACTGCCCCCGCAGAAGAGAACCTAGTGTATGTGTACACGTATGTGCGTGTGTGGTTGGAGCTGACAACTTAACCTCTGAGCCCTTTAGCCTCTGGAACTTTTTCATGTGCTGTAAATAACAGAGTTTTGCTTTCACCAGCTCAGAGACAGGCTCAAGAGGAGGAACAGATGGTCAAGTCATTTCACTAGTTCAGAGGGACAGTCTTGGCATAGGTTGCCTTTATCATCATGTCCACACAGTCTTCAGCAGATTAGGGTTATCACAATTTTATTTTAGTGTCTAAATTATTTTCTAAATACTCTGTATTTGGGGGTTTCTCCAATAGCAGGAAGGTGACAGCACTTTCATGTGGCGGGGATTCCCCCCTCCTGAGTTGCATGGGCATGTGGTCTAGGTCACCCAGCACCCTCCACTGCCTGGGCTTGCCTCCTTCCACCTCCCCTCATTACCCAAGCCAGGCTCTCTTTTTTTCCCATTCTGGGCTCTGGTCTTGAACTGTCCTTCTGTGAATACGCCTGAGATTAGAATACCTAAGTTTTCCCCTGAATTATTGGGGGAAATTATGCATACCATGAATTTAGCTGAACACTAATTTTTATTGTATTGTGACTTTTTTTGACCTCAGCACCCTTGGTCTGTGCTGGCCTGGGGCAGAGGACAGGTGCTCTGTCTGCTCCCATGTCAATAGGACACCACAGCACGCTGGTACACAGACAGGGCACGTGGCTCTTAGAGGCCTTACCCAGCAGGGTTCACACCCACTGCTCATCCACCCACCCAGCCCTAAGGAGCCCATGTGACCCCTTGTTGGGGATGTTGCTATTGAGCTGACAGGTGTCCAGCAGCCTGACATCTAGCAGGAGGACTTGCCTGGCACAAGGTCCTTTGGTCCTCATAGCAGCCTGGTGGACCAGGCCCAGTAAGGAAAATGAGGCAGGGAGTGGGCTGGCAGCTTGCCAAGGTTGAAGGCTGGTGTGGAGCATGGGGCCCCTGAGTGGGCACCAGCCACACACAGAGTATCAAACACAGAACCTGTTTCTTTCTGTGTGCTGGACCCACGGCAGGGCTTTGCTAACTATTGTGGCAAATGGCGGAGGCTGTGGCCCAAGCCATCTCTACTCTCCCTATTTTCCAGGGCCAGGCTGCAGCTCTATCGGACACGGGACATGGGCTGGGGTGTGCGGTCTCTACAGGACATTCCCCTGGGCACCTTTGTCTGCGAGTGAGTGAGTCCCTGGGTTGACCTGGATCCACCGGCCACAAGTGCCATTTCTGGGACAGAGGCTGTCTGTGTCTCTGCTTCATGAAACCCCTGTGAGGGCAGGTGTGTCCCTCCTGGTCCTTAGCAGCAAGGATTGAGGGGCTGTGGAGACCCTGTCCATGCCAAATCACAGCCATTCCAGCTGCCTACCAACTAGGTGCCCCTGAAAGCCAAGTTCATGCTGCCCTCAGCCCTCTTGCCACCGACTCTCTCACTGCCTGTGAACGCATTTAAGATGTCACCTGACATCAGTTATTTCCAGAGGAGACTCACTCTGGGCTCTCAGTCTGCCGCACCACCGGTGCAGAAGTTTCTGTATTGTCATCATGTTCTGGGACCTACAGGCCAAAGTCTCCAAACATTTGATGGCATACTCTTCTGGGGCTTTGCTCTCTCATCTTAAGGGCAAGATGAGGTGCTGGCGTGCTTGTGCTTAGTGACACTCAGCTTCTGCCAGCTCTCACCTGGTGCCTTGCCCCACCCTGCAGATATGTCGGGGAGCTGATCTCTGACTCAGAAGCCGACGTTCGGGAAGAAGATTCTTACCTTTTTGATCTTGACAATAAGGTAAGCCTTCTGAGGGGGGTTAAAGAGCTGATAGTGAGCTACAAGCCTTGAGCCTTGAGCCTTCTAACAGGGTCTGGGAAGGTGCCCCAGGCACAGATCAGACTCAGAGGTATTATTTAGGTGAGAGCACTCAGCCACAACCTACTGGACTCCACCATTTGATGGGCCGCAATCTGTGTGCAGCCTAGGTGGCACCATCAGCAGGGACCCTTGGTGGGGGAGACCTTGGGCATGTTCAGCAGGCTGCCCACCTCATGTGTGGGTGTGGCCTCGGGAATAGCACTTCAGTCCCCTAATCCCTAGCTGGTCATCTAGTGTAAGCCTCTAAGAGGCTAAGCGAGACCTGTGTCTGATGGTGACTAGGTGAAACAGCATGGAGCCACCATCAGGCATGGTGTCGCATGTGCACAGACAGGCAGGCCCAGAGTCCAGCGCTAGTCCCCACGTCCACAGCCCCATATCAGCACCCCACTAGTGGCCTGGGGTTAGAACCATGTGGGAGCATGCCAGACTCCAGGAGCTTGGTTCCCAGGGGGTGCTGGGACAGGGCTAAAGCAACTGGCCCATCCCAGCCATCACACTGCCTCCCTCTTAGCTTGGTCCCATCACTACTACTGAACTCATCCTGTGCCTATTTAAAAAAACCCCTAAAACTTGGTGGGAAATATAGGTCTTCTGATTTCTAACATTAGCCACCAGACCACAGGATCGACATTGTTGCCCCTGGCTGGGGGAGGGGGGTGAACCCAGTGTGGGCCTTATCATAGCATTGCCCACATGGATAGCTGTCTGACCCTTGGCCCTGGCCCCTGCAGTCACCTTCTAGGGAGTAGCTGTGGCAGGATTTGTGTTTCAGTAAAGACAAGCAGAGTCCTGACCAGTCACTGTGCTCAGGCTCTCCACAGGAGCAGTGTGCATGCGCCATGCAGGGATCCCCAGGTAGACTGCCTATCCTAGTCCTCCCTCTGTAGGGTGACCTGCCCTCTGTGTGTTAGTAGCATGTATTCTGACAAAGGGTCTCATCACTGGTATATGCTGCTGATGCCTTCTTTTCTCTATGGCTTTTTTATTTCTTAATGATGTCTTTTAATGAACAGAGTTCTTGTTTCTATTATGGTCAAATTTATCAATCTTTTTCTCAGTACAGGTTTTGTAATGTCCTAGCTACATATTCTTACAACCCAAGTATTCCCAGAAGCTGTGTTATTTGCCTTCACATTTGGGTCTGTCTACAGAGCTGCATCATTCTTCCACATAGTGGAGATCAGGGTCAGGTTTTATGTGTGGCTGCTGCTAATGCTTGCTGGACTCAGGCCATCCTCTTCCCACTGCTCAGAAGTGCTACTGTTGCTGTGACTCAGGTTCTGTGCCTGGGCTTCTGCCTGAGACCATATTCGGGCTGGACCACACTGCATCATCTTCATTGACATAATTCGTGCCTTCTACTCTTCTTCCCTTAGATACTCTTAGGAGTATCTTGCTCTTCTTGATCTCTTCATGTGTTTTGAAATCAGCTGGGCAGGCTCTGTAAAGACTCTATAAGGATTTGACTTGGGTTGCATTAACCTGTTGATGGGGTTAGGGCAGACTGAGGGCTTTGCCACCTTGTTTGCTAGTTCATGAACATAGCCTGTCTCTTAATTGGCTTAGGTCTTCCTTAGCTCCAGTAACGTTTATGGTTTCCTATCATATGATCTTAAATATCTTTTTTTGTTTGTTTGTTAATTAAATAGGTTTTATTTCCTTTTGGGTCTACTTTATTTTAATTACTTTACATATGTTATCAAACTTCTTTTAAATGTATGGTTTTAGTCTTGGCACATGTACATACCCTTGTAAGCACTACCTCAATAAGACTTGAAAAATTCGTATCACCCCAGGAATTCCTCAGAGGCCCTGCAATCGCCTCTCCCCACCATCCTTGTAGATGAGTTTTACCTGCATTAGAATTTTCTGTAAATGGAATCCTGTTTTGGGCTCTTGATGTGTGTGGTTTACCCAGGCTGGCTCCTCTGTGTTGCCAGTGGCCTACTGGCATATGTACTGCTTTGTGCTCACTCCCCTGCAGATGGACCTCTGCTCATTTCCAGTTTTGCTATTAGGAGTAAACCTACTGTGTGATAAGGGTGTGTTTTATTTTATTTTTTATTTTTTATTTTTTTTGAGACGGAGCCTCAAGCTATCCCCCTGGGTAGAGTGCCGTGGCATCACAGCTCATAGCAACCTCTAACTCCTGGCCTGGGCTCAAGGGAGTCTCCTGTCTCCGCCTCCCAAGTAGCTGGGACCACAGGCGCCCGCCACAACACCCGGCCATTTTTTGGTTGCAGCCATCATTGTTGTTTGGTAGGCCCGGGCTGGGGATTCGAACCTGCCACCTTAGGTGTACAGGCTGGCGCCTTAGCCGATTGAGCCACAGGCGCCGAGCCGGGTGTGTTTTATTTTAAAAGAAACTGCCAGGCCAGGTTCAGCAGCTCACTCCTGTAATCCTAGTATACTGGGAGCCATGGCAGAAAGATTACTTGAGGCCAGGAGTTTGAGAATAGCCTCAGCAGGAGTGAAACCTTGTCCCTACAAAAAAATAGAAAAACCAGCCAGGTGTTGTGAGCGCCTGTAGTTCCAGCTACTCAGGAAGCTAAGGAAGGAAGATCACTTGAGCATAGGAGTTCGAGGCTGCAGTGAGCTGGGATAATGCCATGGCACTCCTAGGTGACTGAGCGAGATCTTGTCTTTAAAAAAAAAAAAAAAGATAAACTGCTAACCCATGTTCCAAAGTGGCTTCATGTTCCCACCAATAATAAGTGAAAATTCTCAACATTGTAATTTTAATTTGCATTTTCTTGGTGATGTTGAATGTTTTTTCGTGTACTTAATCAGCCATCCTTATAACTTTTATGAAATAATTTTTTAAATGTATTGCTTGCTTTTAATTGTCCGCTTGTCTTTTTGAGTTGTGACAGCTCTTTATGTGCGCTGATTGCTGTCCTCTGTCAGATTTATATACTTAAACACATGTGCGAGCTTCTGTCTTAGTCTGCGCCTAAACTCCTTATTTCCTTAATGTCTTTCTTGGAGTGGAAGTTAGTCTGTCGTGAGACAGGGTCTCAGTCTGTTGCCCAGGTGGGAGTGCAGTGGCCTCAGACTCCTGAGTTCAAGTGATCCTCCCACCTCAGCCTCCTAAGTAGCTGGGGCTACAAGGGTGAGCAGGAAGGTTTTTTGGGGGTTTTTTTGAGATAAGAGTCTCACTATGTCGCCCTCAGTAGAGTGGCACCACAGTTCACAGCAACCTCAAACTCTTGGGCTCAAGTGATTCTCAAGCCTCAGCCTCCCAAGTAGCTGGGACTATAGGCGTCCTCCATAATGCCCAGCTATTTTTAGAGGTGGAGTCTCGCTCTAGCTCAGGTTGGTCTCCCAATGCCTGAGCTCAATCACTCCACCCACCTGGGCCTCTCAGAGTGCTAGGATTACAGGCATGAGCCACCGCGCTGGACCTGTGATTAGGATTTTATTTTAATGTCTAGTACTGTGTCTCAAGACATCCATGTTTACTCCAAGGTTGTGAAGATACTCTCCTATCCTCCTATACAAGTTTTATATAAAACAAAAGTTCAAAAAAACTTTAACTCAAGCCATGAACCATTTTGAAGTAACTTTTTGTGTATGGTTTTAGGTAGGGCTTGAGTTCCCTCTTGTCAGTGTGAATACAGTTACTCTAGCACAGGTGTCCTCAAACTACGGCCCGCGGGCCACATGCGGCCCGCCTAGGACAATTATCTGGCCCGCCAGGTGTTTTTGCCACCACTGCCTGTCCTGCTTAGCAGCCAACTTGTCCCGGGACCCGCAGTCCGGTCCTCCAACGGTCTGAGGGACAGTGATCAGGCCCCCTGTTTAAAAAGTTTGAGGACCCGTGCTCCAGGACAACTGGTTGGATAATAATAATGATGCAGGCCTTTGTCTGGGCCATATATTCTGATCCTTTGATTTATTTCCTAATTCTCAAACCTGTGCCCCCTTCCCTTTATTCCTATAGGCTTAGAGTAAATCTTGAAACCAGGTAAAGCCCTCAAACTCTAGGCTTTTTCAGACAATTATTTAGCTCTCCTGTGTCCTGTGCATGCCTATGTGTGTCTGAGAGCCCGTGTGTCAGGAAGGCACAGTATACAGGTTGCTGCACCATGGCCCCTTGTTTGCCAGTCTGCCAGGGCCCTGAGTCGCCGCCACATCTGGTTTGTCCACTGGGTCAGTTCTTCACTTTCTCTTAGCAGAGCCTTGTGGTGATCAGTGTCTAGATCTTACACCACACCTTGTTAAGTTTATTCCTATTTTGTGCTCTTTATGTTCTTAGAAATGACATTGCTTTTTAATTTCATTTTCCAATTGTTAATAGTTGGTTTTTTAATATTAACTTTGCTAAATTATATCTTTAGGATTCTCTGTACATACTCATGTCATTAGTGAGTAAAGACAGTTTTACTTCTTTTCTGGTCTTTGTAACTTTTGTTTCTAGTCTTTGTACTGTGCCTTGGTTAAGGCCTTCTTGCCTTATTTTCTGTCACTAGGAAAAGAACGCCATCTTTACCGCGGTGGTGTTAACCTTAGCGGTTAGTAAATACTCACCAAGTTGTGGAAATTCAGGCTCTGGGAGGATGAGGCCCTGAGTGCTTGCTGGAAAGGGGGAGGGGTTGTTTTTGTGAGCCAGACCTGCTTCTTGTCTGCCCTCCCCAGAGGCTGTCTCAGTGGGTCCCACAGCCTGTGGCTTTGTCTGGCTGCTCCCTCAGCATAATGGGTTTGAGAGGCATCCAGCAATTCCTGCAGGAAGTATCCTGGTGTCTCTGCTGGGAAGCTCCCATTGTGTGAGGGCCCCAGACTCGTCCTGAGTTCTTGGAGTTCTTGGGGCTATTAGAGGTCATTTACAAGCAGAGCTACTGTAAACATTCCTGTGGGATCAGGGGGAGGTGTCTTCACTTCATTGCTGGGTCCTGTGAGTGGTGTTCAACTTCTTGATGGACATTCCCATGGGGCCAGTCCTGTCATTCCTGGTTTCTGTCCCATGGGTTTTGCAGGATTTGTAGCTGCTTTTGTCTAGAGGGCAAGTCCAGCTGTCTCATCATAGTTAGAAGCAGGGACCTTGTTGCCTAAGATACTGTATTGCTCTTCTAAATGACATTTCCCCACACACACACCTGGTTGCTTGATATGTAGGAATATGGTTATATTTTTAAAATTAACTTCTTAACCTGTGACCTAAAATCACATATTGAGCATTATAATATATTAGATCATTAAATCTTAAAAAAAATTCAATTTTAAATCAAAAGCCCATAGTTAATTACATCTCAAACAAGACGCATAATTAATTGGACTGTTTGGGCAACTTTGTCTTTATCCAGCTGTTGTGCCAAATGCTTGTGATGGTCAAGAAGAACCCATTTCCCATCCCATGTAACATACAGCGTAGGAATGGTTCACTGTCATGTCGTGAATCAAAGAAAGGGAAACTTTGAGACAATCTCTCTTCTGATGCTTGTTTAGTGCAGTCAGAACCCATCTACTCAGCTTCTTTACCTGCCGATTTCTTTCAAGTGGTCTAGTGTTGTTAGACAGTGATGTCAGATCCTGCCACTTAGGTCAAGTGCAGGTTCAGGTGGCTTCGCCTCCACTACAGCTTTTGGTCATCATCATCCGCCTTGCTCTCAGGTCGCCCACGTGGCTCATTTCAAGGTTAAAATCACCAGAACAGAACATCGACGTCTTGTGTGCTCATTAGCTATGCTTCCCAGATTCTTTCTTGGTATCTCTACCTATCTGCGCTGCATTAGTTCCACGATGGAGCTCATTGAAAAGTGACATGAATTTTTGACTTATCCATGGTTTCCCAAAGATTCCTCTAAAAAAACATCTGAAGTCTAGGTGCAGTAGATCCCAGCATTCTGAGAGGCTGAGGCAGGAGAATCCCTTGAGCTCAGGAGTTTGAGACCAGCCTAAGCAAGAGTGAGATCCTGTCTCTACTAAAAATTGAAAAACTAGAAGGGGAAAGTAATGGCACCTGTAGTCCCAGCTACTCAGGAGGCTGAGGCAGGAGGATCACCTGAGCCCAGGAGTT
>CAUYQV010049415.1:0-12577 GCA_963574575.1 Galagoides demidoff | reverse complement strand
TAAACTTAACATTTAAAAAACCACATGTAACTAGGGACCACCATATAGGACTGTATGATCCTCTGCCCAAACCTGGTCCAGTGGTCTCTGTCTTAACAAATAGCACCACTATTCACCCAGATTAGAAACCTGAAAGATGTGGAGAGAAGGGAACACTTCTACACTGCTGGCCGGACTGCAAACTAATACAGCCTTTTTGGAGAGAAGTATGGAGAATCCTCAAAGATCTAAAAGTAGACCTTCCATTTGACCCTGCAATCCCATTACTAGGTATCTACCCAGAAGAACAGAAATCATTTTACCACAAAGACATTTTCACTAGAATATTTATTACGAGTCAATTCATAATTGCCAAGTCATGGAAGCAACCTAAGTGCTCATCAGTCCAAGAATGGATCAACAAACTGTGGTATATGTATACCATGGAATGTTATTCAGCCATTAAAAAGATGGAGACTTTACATCTTTTACATTTACCTGGATGGGGTTGAAATACATTCTTCTTAGTAAAGTATCGCAAGAATGGAAAAATAAATATCCAATGTACTCCATACTAATAGGAAGTCAATATGTAAAATTACATGTTCCAAAGAACAATAAAACACTAACATAGTCCAGTTCAGGTACAGATTTACCTTCAAAATACAGTTAGTCCCACTACATCAGTTAAACTAATAATAGAAAAGAAAAGGATGAACAGAGAATTACTATTTAAAAAAAAAAAAGGATGGTTTCTTAAGGAGATGCTGGGCAAGACAAAAGAGTATGTTGCATACTCTGTTTTGGCCACTGAGAAAGACAAAAGAAAGTCCTATTTTATTAGATGTCTGCAATTACAATCTAGCACCAATATAATCTGAAAAGGAACATTTGCTCTGGAAAGACAGGTAGTAAATTCCCAACTGCACAAGAGACATTGTTTGCCTAAAAAATAATTCAAATCCATTGTTATAGCAAAATGCTTCCTGTTGGGATTTTATTGTAAAACTAATTTTTAAATGTATTCCTAAAGCATAAAACAAATAATAGAAAAATTTAACAACAACAGCAAAAAAAAAAAAAAAGCCAAAAGCCAGGAGCCATTCTTGGCTGTCATACCCTTTCCTGTACCAACCTGAGCAGCCAATCCATCACCAAGTCCTATTGATTCATCTCCTAGAGACATATCTACACACACACAGACACAAAGGGTGCCAGAAATATACACATTTTAAGAAATAAAAATACCGCATTAAAATTGTAATCCTCAATACGTGGGTTATTACAAAAGTTTTGAGATACACAAAAATCAAGAAACATAAAATACACATGGGCAGAACCAAAGGAAGCCCTCCCAGCAACACCGATAAGCCCACCAAGCTGAAACGTGCACAGGTGAACCAGAAAGGATGCTGTCAACTGTGTTACTTGGAAGTGGAATAATGGACCATACCATAGTCTGTCCCAAAGCTTTCATAGTGACCTATGGATATGCCAATAGCAAAAAGATGACTACAAGTCGTATTTGAACATCTCTTCTAATTACGGAAGGCAAAGGTGACATGAGTATTACAATTTTAATACAGTTTTTTTTCCTTTCTTAAAATGCATATACATTTTTGGACCCTCTGACTATCTAATATAATATAGAAATTTTAAATATTCCCATTAATCATATCACTACCACCAGCCTAGAAGAAATTTCATCATCTCTCTTGATAAAAGCCTCTTAACCGATTTATCACTCCACTTTCCCTTTTTCCAATTCATTCTCCATATTCTACCAAATGGACTCAGAATGCATGGCGTGAACCTGTGTTGTCATCACCTCCTCCCCAATCTTATATTCTTCAGTGAGCAGCTTATTCTAGCAGTGCTTGGAGTCCTATCCTGCAGGCTCCTTGCAGCTCTCTGGGCTCTAGCCACAAAGGCCTTGTTTCTGCCCTGCATTTGGGCCAAATTCCTTCCCAGTACATGTCAGTCTCCCCTGACCACTGGACAAGGTCAAATCCCCATTACATCTTCCCTTGCCACTTTTATACTTATTCACTAATTAGCTAATTAATGTCTACATTTCCCACTAGACAGTGAGCTTCCAGGAGCAAGGACTTGGTATGTTCTGATGCCCACTTAGCAAAATATGACTGATAGAAGCTCCGTGTTGAGTGAATGTGTAGCCAGATATTCTTTTGAAATAATACCTAATTTTTCTTTAATGCATGTTTTCTTGGTGCTCCATTAAGTCAATGGCAGTGGGATATGTCTTAGAATAAAGAGTTAACCGGGTGACTCAATGCATGTTTTAAATTTATGGCAAACGTAAGTGTTGTAAGGGTATGTGAAAAAACAAATGTTTTAGAATTTAAAATGCTTAGCTTTAAATTGCAAGGCCCGTGTTCTGGTTGTTATAGCTACATAACAAATTGCCCCTAAACTTTAATGACATAAAACCATAACTGCTTTCTTATGCTCAGAGATCCTGCTGTAGATTAAATTGTGTCCCCTCTCCCTCAAAAATTCATGTTACTGTCCTAACCCTCAGTCCCTCAGTATGGGGCCATAATTGGAGATAAGATTTTTATGGAGGTAGTTAATATGAGGTTGCTAGGCTGGGCCCTAATCCAGTAGGGCCTTATAAAAAAATAAAAGAAAAAAAGGAAAGAAAATTTTGGACATAGACATGTAAAGAGTGAGCACTCAGGAAGAGGACAGCCATCTGCAAGCCCTGGTGAGGGGCTTCCGAAGGAATTAATCTTGACAGCACACTTACCTTGGACTTCTAACCTGTAGAACTGTGAGAAAATAAACTTCCGTTGCTGAAGACACCCAGTCCATGGTACTTTGTTATGGCAGCTGCAGGAAAATGATACAGATCCCCTTGGTCAGAAATCTGGAAAGGGTTCCATGGGGCCTGTTTATCTCCTCTCCATGACGTCTGGAGCCTCAGCTAGAAAATTCATGGGCTGGCAGTGACTCCCTAACTGCAGGGCTGCAACCATGTGAAGGCTGGTTCACACGCATGTCTGCAACTTGAGTTGTACTGCCCTCTTCCAAATCCCTGTGTTGAAGCCCTAGACCCCAGTACCACCAAACGTGACCTTATTGGAAGTAAGACTGTTTCAGGTGTGAAGGTACAATTAGTGAAGAGAGGATTAAGGTCATACTAGGGTAGGGTGGCCCCTAATCCAATATAACTGGTGTCTTTATGAGAAGGGACATTTGGACACTGTCACACACACACACACCGGAAAGATTTCATAGCCAAAAACAGAGATTGGGTGGTGCGGCAGAAGCCGAGGAAGGTCAAAGGTGACTAACAAGCCCCTGAGGGAGGGGCATGAAACACATTCTTCCTCAAAGTCCTCCGCAGAAACCAACCTGCTGACACCTTGATTCAGACTTCTACCTCCAAAGCTGTGATACAACTCCTCTGTTGTTTAAGCTGCTCAGGTTGTGCCATTGTTAGCTCCAGGAGCTAATGCATTTGGGAAGACTAGAAGACCCCAGCACCCTCACAGGGATCATCTCTGTGGCTTTCAATGGACATTTCTAGCTTCAGGGTGGTCAGATTCCTTACACGGCAGCCCAGGGACTCTGAGCAGATGTATATCCCAGTGAACAAGGCAGTGGGCATCGCCTTTTGTGACTTAGTTTGGGAAGTTAGCCAGTGTCACTTTTACCATACTCTATTATCTGAACACACCCCTAACTTACCAGATTCAAAGCTAAGAGAGGCAGTCTCCATCTCTTGATAAAGGAGTGGGAAGAGCCCATTGTCGATGACCATGAAAAGTAAGAGATGTTGTGGCCGTTTTGGAAAATACAATCTGTCACTACTAAGAATCTGAAGAATGTCACGTAAAGCATCTCACACAAATCGAAAGGGGCTAGATGAAGAGCCAGGTCTGCCCCTTCCTAGGGAAGAAGCTTCACAGTGAAGGGGTAAGGGTAGAGCATAGGCTGTATGTGTGGTTCCCCGAGGAAGGCACAGAAATTCTCCTTTCTCCTGCATTAAAGCCGCGGCAGTGAAGGTGAGGGAAAGTAACCCAGGACACATATGGGAGGGTGCCGGGGTCAAGGTCTGGCCTTGCTGCCAGGATGTAGCTGAGGAGATGCAGGTCCCACAGGGAAGCTCCTGACCACTGTGGTGCCAGTGTGGCAAGATAAGAAAGTAGTGTCTCAGGACAGACAAGCAGCCACAGAAAACCCCTCGCCCCACAGTGTGCCTGGAGAGAACACCCAAGACTTCTTTCCTGGGGTGAGGGTGTATGGATGCACCCCTGACAGATCTAAGGACATTAGCAATGGAGGCCAGGTCACTGGTAATTCTTACAGTGCTGTTCCTTAGCCATGGTTTTTCAGCACTATTCTGAGGTTTGCTTTGTTATTTTTTAATTAACATTTCATTTATTAAAGTTACAAAATGAAAAAATTTGGTTCTACCTTTAGCTTCTAAGTACAGCTTGTGAATATAGTTCACTAGTCTTTCAATTATTACTATTAGAGCAATCAGTTTTTAAGAGGAACATTGTTTAATATTGCTTAATATTTCATTCCATTCTCAAAGTTAAATACTTTCAAATATTTCAAATGACATTTATACTTTTAATATGTTTATTTCCACTTTAAGTCTTTTTACTTTATTTTTCCTTCAAATGTCTAACTCTTCAAATTAGAAATGTATTAGACTTATGAGAAGTATTTAAACTTAAATATGGCTAACTCATAGTTAATTGTCCCAATAATATATGGAATGGTAAGATTTTTACTCAAAAATAACAAATTAAAATCAATTACTCAATTATATGTTTTAAATTGAAACTACATGGCTGAACTTTTATTCTAATGAGACCAGTTTTCTTAAACCCTGTAAGTGCATGAAATAAAAAATATTTTATATGCCTTAAGGTAAAATATTAATATCATTACTTTAAATCATTGAACATTTAAAAATGTAATTTCAGATTTTTTTTAAAGGTCATCATTATTACCACATTTTATTGAGAATTGCTGAAACTTGCACAAGATTTTAATGGCACAGAGTTGGTCCATAAATTTTTGGTTATTCATAGAAAAATTTTTTTTGGTTATTCTTCAAGCTCCTCATTATTTGGGATGGTTAAGAGCCTGGACAATTATTTTCTTTGTCCTGATTTTAGAAGTTTGGATTAATATGAGAGTATATACAATTAGGTTACATTATTTGCATTTGTAAGGCAAAGTCTGAGCTATGCTTGAGCTCTTCACCCAGGAGGTGTGCCATATACCACTCTGTTATACCCAGTAGGTGGGAGCTTACCCCTCCCATTGCTCCCTCCTCTCCCCTTCTGGAATTTAATTGTCTTTTTCTCTTGTGTGGGCCTGTAATTGTCAATCTACTCATTTCAAATTAGTACCAAGTACATGGGATGCTTGCTTTTCTGTTCTTCTTTTTTCTGAGATAGGGTCTGAAGCTGTTGTCCTGGGTAGAGTGCCGTGGTGTCATAGCTCAGAGCAACCTCCAACTCTTGGGCTCAAGTGATCCACTTGCCTCAATTTTTCTATTTTTATTTATTTAGACAGTCTCACTATGTCACCCTCGGTAGAGTGCTATGGCATCACAGCTCACAGCAACCTCAAACTCTTGGGCTTAAGCAATTTTTTTGCCTTAGCCTCCCAAGTAGCTGGGACTATAGGCACCCACCACAACACCTGGCTATTTTTTGTTGCAGTTGTCATTGTTGTTTAGCAGGCCAGGGCTGGGTTCGAACCCACCACCCTCAGTGTATGAGGCTGGTGCCGTAACAACTGTGCTATAGGTGCCAAGCTAGTTTTTTCTATTTTTAATAGAGACAGGTTCTTGCTTTTGCTCAGGCTATTCTTGGACCTGGACCCCCTGCCTGGACCTCCTAGCCCCAGAGTGCTAGAATTATAGGCATGAGCCGCCGCGCCTGGTCTTTTCTATTCTTGAGCTACATTACTAAGGAGAATGTTCTCCAACTCCATCCAAGTAAATAGAATAGATGTAAAGTCTCCATCTTTGATGGCTGAACACTATTCCCTGGTATATATACACCAGTTTATTAATCCATTTATGGGTTGATGAGCACTTGGGTTGTTTCCACATTTTGCGAATGTGAATTGAGCTGCTATAAATATTTGAGTACAAATGTTCTTAGGATAAAGTGATATTTTTTCTTTCCAGTTGTAATTTCAAATGTTTTTAGTTCCACTGGGGAAACTACTATATTATTCCACACAATATTTAGGGTTAACTTTTCCAGCTTTCTGGTGGTTGCTTTAGACCAAGCCAGGGCCAGGAGACCCCACTTATAATTGCTGCATAGTCAGTACCATAACTTAAGGAAATAAACTCTACTTTCCAAGGTCAAGTTATAAATTTCCAAATTCTTCTATCTACTCAAAGAGATCGAGACTTGTATCAGGATTATCACTTGACTCAGGTTCCTTGAAAAAGGCATTTATGTGTTTTAAGAAGCAAAGAAATGCAAAGTCCAAAGAATTTGTGTTCTCTCATAGCTATAAGTTCTCTTTCCTTCAGAATGTTCCAGTGCTCTCTGGTGGAGTTGTGCACAGCCCTTGCTGCTTCTCTGATCAGTCATTCCTTCCAAGGCCGTTCAGCGGCCACCCAGTGAGATGAGATCAATCTCTGTCCATGTGGTCTCAACTGAACATCACTATGGACCAAACGCCTGTGACCCAGGGCCCCTGTTAGCCTGTCCTGTCCAGGAGCCTTTTGTGAATTACTAAAAGATGCCTCTTTCTCCAACCTGAAGCTGCCGCACACTGGGCTCTTACTTGGAAAGATGAACTGAAGGGAAGAATTTCAGCCTTTATTTGCCTCCAGCCCCCAACATTTTGTGAGGAACAATAGCATACCTGGCCATAGCAGCTCATCATACCCCTCTGATTCCAGAACGTGAGATAGGAAGGCACTTGGCAACCCCTGCATAGAAAGACAAGAGAGAGGGAAAATCCTAAATTAACTGTTACCCAAATGAGACAGAAAATCCAGAACTGCCAAGTCACCCTGATTGGGCAAGACTAAGATTTCTTCTGCAGAGTACAAGTCTGGGTTCAAAAGCCAGATTCAGTTACAGGGAAGTAAAGCCCCTGCTACATAGCCACCACAAAGAAGATGTCAGGGTCACGTTCCATAGCCTTTCCTGGCCTTAGTTTCCACATCTGTGAAAGGGGACATCCTGTAAGATCAATGCTTCTTAAACATTACTGTGCATAGAAATCACCCAGGAATCTCGCTAAAATGCAGTTGGGCTCTATATCTCAGAGCCACAAAGCAGAAATGTTTCTATATTTCCAAGGAAGAATGCCCCTCCTTTCTCTTTGGCCTCCTATCTTTCTAACTCTAATCCCGTCTTTTTTTTCAATCTGTGGTAAAGAGGAAAAAAATGGCAATGCTTCCGGGTGGTGCCTAGGCTCAAAGGAGTAGGGCCCCATATGCTGGAGATGGCAGGTTCAAACCCAACCCCTGGCCAAAAAAAAAAAAAAAAAAAGATGGCAATGCTTCCAAAACCAAAGCTGAATGCATGAGAGACTTTGAGAAATATGCTTGGGGGAGAGTAAAACTATGTTTTGTTTTTTTTTAAATAAACTTTAAATGAGTGATAACAGAGGGTGGACATGAGGACTGATGAGTATTTTAGAAGGAAGCAGGTGGATGATGAAACATCTTAATGAAACATAACATTAAACACTGAGACCACATATCCAGTTGACCAGTTCAGAAAATATGTTTTGACCCAAAACATTTGAAATAGAAATTGTCTCAGAAAATCCATGGCAAAATGTCCCTGCAAAGCTAGTTTACAGGAGTCGTCACTGGATTTCCAGGGCAGGGGTTGGGTGGAATATATAGACGGTGTACACACACACGTCCACACCCACACACACTGTACTATGGACACATTAGCCACACACACACACACACACATTTTTTAAACTGGCAAGGAACTAAGAAAAGAGATGACCAAGGGAATGTCCTTGAATAGAAGCTTCACTTTCTTCCTCACAAGATTATTAAGCCCCTCTGTAGTTCTCCCTCTCCTGCACACCCCGGGTGCCCCACATCCTGTGATATGCCCAGGTATCCTTCCTTCACCTCACTCGGCTGGCGCCCTGACAGACTGAGGGCACAGACCCAGGGCAGCGCCATGCACAGTCCTGTCAGCTTCCCTTTGCAGCACAGCATCGTGAAAAAACAGCGGTGGGGCTTCATCTCCCCCCACAAGGGTTTCAGTGGGCCATTAAGCCACAGCATGCACTAGGGCTTCCAAGCCTGGGCTGCCTGTGGGGACAAAATTTCCATCCCCAATCTTCTCCCAGAGTGCCCTCTGCTCAGTGCCAGGACAGATCAGAGTGTATGTAAGTCACCTGCTGTTCCCGGCATGAACCCTCATGCAGAAATTACAAACAGATCCACCGAGTTCTATCAGCTCATTAATAAGAAGAATGGCTGTGGCCTACAAGGTTCAATGACCCTGGGACTATATAGCTACGGACAGCAGCCCCTGTACTCTTAATATGGTTCCTTAAAGTTTTTCTTTAATTCTGCCTAAGGAAAAGGAGGTGATCTCCTCCCAGTTTCTGATTTTCCCTTTGCAGTTTTGTGATAGCATTTAAACTTACGAATTTCCTTGTGGCAAGGAAAACAATATCCATGTTAGATTCTCAAAGACCTCTTTCTAAGTCAAAGAACCTGCTTTATAATTTATTTGTATTTTTAAAAAATGTTTAAAAATTTATTTAATAGAAACCGAGCTCTTCCCCCTTCCATCCCTCTCTCCTTTTTTTCCTCCTTTCCTTTCTTCCGCTTTTCCTTCCTTCCCTCCCTTTTCCTTCCTTCCCTCTCTCCCTCCCTCATTCACAGCGGTCAGTCTTGGGCAGAGGCAAAGACTTACCTTAAGCCTTCTGAAACTCACACAGACACATTTTCTTTACTGAATTGTAAACTACTTGAAGGCATAGTTAAAGTACAAATAGGAAAGGCTTCAAGCTGAATTGCCTAAGAGAATTTTTTGAGAAATACTAAGAGATTTCAAAGAGGAGAGATACCAGCTAATTAGGGGCAATTTAGATTAAGGAGACTCTGGAAAGACTGCAGGACTAGGTGTGTAATATAGGGTCTTAAATGTCTGTGTAGGGTCTCAAATGGTCTTCATGGTGCTTCTAGCGGGCAGAGGGGCCTGAGTAAGGCAGGAAGTGGGAAAATCAGGGGATACCTAGAGAATAGCACATACTTCACTCCGGCTAGAGCAAGTGTATATGAAGGGAATGAAGATGGGGCAGTACATGGTGCCTGGGGACCAGGCTAGGACGTTTGATTAATGGGTCCCATGCAGTGACATGACCCATCCGGCTCTGGGAAGACTAACATGGGTTGGTCTTGAAGGATGAACTTGGTGGGAACTGACAGAAGAAATACCAGGTGGAAAACTATGGTAAGTGGGGCACAGTAGGGGCTGGAATTGAGATGACACCAGTGGAAATAGGCAGCAGGCAGAGTGGTGGAAAAATAGACAAAACTTGGGGACTGGTTGGATGGGTCTGGGGGAAGGGAGCCTGGCTCCCCTGGCTCCACTGGCTGCTGGGTAGGGAGCGTGGGCCAGCTGGTCAGGCACCACCAAGGAGGCTAGTGTTACTCAGATCTGGAGACACCATGCACAGAGTGACAGTGACAGAGCAGACGGCACCTGCCCCCCAGCATTGGGCAACACATGTCAGGCTGCAGGGATGGCAGCACCAGAATTGGTGACCAGAGCAGACGGGAAGAAGAATATGCTCTGGAGAAGAGTGTATGGGCAGGAACATCTCTTAACAGAAAGAGAAAAAAATAATAATTTAGTTTTGGACAAATTGGAGAATGTTTCCATGTTGACAGGAGACGAAAAATGAGTATGTGTCAAAGGCTGGAAGAAGGACTCCATGAGAGAGGAAGGATGCTCCTGTTGGGGTTCGGTTCCCAAACCCTCCTCTCTCCTGCCCTCATCTGGGATGCCTCTGGACACCGTATTGAATCAGGAGCACCACTGACCAGAGTATAAAGCTCAGAAACCCCAGAGCTACAGTGGGTAAGAAAAACGGAGGTCTGTGCATGTGCTCAGAGCCTAGGAAGAGGGGAGGCAGTACCCACAGGAACTGAGACAAGCCCACAGAGAGACAAGCCTGCCCACATGTTGGGAGAAAGAAGCTCCAGGGGTTCAGAGACCATCCTGTCACCATGCCATACTAAAATGTCAGGATCTCCCAAGACCCCAAATCCCATTTCTTTGGGAGTGATGTCTGCAGTGGTTGCTGGAGACGGTGGGGTGGGGAGTGGGTGGGTTGTTCCAACTGGGCGCTCTGCTGTGTTCATCCTGGGATTCAGACATGCCTGGACAGGTCCAGAGGGCTCAGGCTTGCAGAGAATAATTGGTATACTTCTTCCCTCTTCCGTTTGCATGAGGGAGAGGGATTCTTGGCAATGACTCATGCCGTTTGGTTTAAGGACAATATATTAGGGTCAAGAGTTGAGAAAAGGACTATTTTAAACAACAAAGAGTTATTGTCATTCAAGTCATCCCACTAATGTCCTGTGAGTCAGACCTGTGCCTTGTGGAGAAGAGCCTGGGAACTGAGATGCCCTGGGCTTGTGTGAGTAGTGTTGGGCAGCCCTGGGCAGTCCTGAAATCACCTCTATAGGAAGCAAAAAGGTGGGCAGGATCCTGGGAGCAGGGGGTTAGCACTTATTAAGTGTTCAATATGGAATCGGCTTACAGAGATCCTGGTATGTGGAAAGTACCCAATTAAATATCGTCTTTTATTATCATTACTTTTTTCAGTTCTAATAATGACCCCAGAGGTGAGTGCTATTATTATTGTCATTTTACAGATGGCAGCAGGGAGTCAGGCCACCCTCCCGTGGTGATACAGCTGATGTGTGGCAGAGCTAGATACTAATCCCCGTGCCCTTATCCTTCAAGCAGCATTCCATGGGGCTGATAGCACCCTGAATGGTGAACTTTGTTCATCAATAGCATGTAATACTGGTGATACTACCATGAGGAAGTGATTTGATAGAGGTAGAAGTTTTCTAACCAGAGGCATCAATGCCTCAAACAGAAACAGAGCTAAAGTGGCCTAAGGCAGACTAAAGATGAGCTCAGATGAGCTCCTCCCTGAGGGCTTCCAGAATTCATTAGAGAGGAAAGTGGCAAAACTTGGGCATCATATACCTTATATTAGTTAGGACTGGATTAGAGAGTGTTCAAAAGAACTCCAAAATGGTAATGGCTTAGACAAGTCTGGGTAAGTAATCCAAAGTTGATGGGGCAGCATCATGATCACCGGGGACCCAGGCTCCTTCTATCTTCTTGCTCCATTACCCTTGGCATAGCTTCTGTTTCACAGCATAAGATGGAAGCTTGAGCCTCAGTTGTTGTACGTCAGCATTCCGGTCAGCAAGAAGATAACAAGGAAAAGGGAAGGGCGTGTTGATGACACTTCCCAGAAATTGTACATACAACTTCTGCTTACATCAGACAGGGCAGAATTTAGGTCAAACCTCGCTTCATTTATGGCTGTGAAGTGTAGTCTTTATTTTGAGTGGTCAGGGGTCATTGAAAAATCCAGGGGAAATACAAAAGAAAAGAAAATGGATTATAGGGGAGATAGGCATCCTGCCATTCAACCTGATCCACGATCTTCCTCTGCTAATTTCAAGGTTAGTGATTCTGTCCTGTATGGTCTGCTCTAAGAAAAAGACTTTGGCCTTCTCTGTCAGAAGCACAAGTACAGGAGCTGGAGACCAACAACTGAATGAGTTTGTAAGGAAGAAGACTTGTACTGGCTTCAAGAAACTACTTTGTATTGCTTAAGCATTTCTCTCATTTTCAATACCATTTCCCTTGCAAAAAGTTTAAAACTAATTTTAGAATTAAAACACAAAATAAAATGTCAGTCTATATTTTATAGTAAATTTTGTTGTTGTTGTTGTTGTTTTTCTTTTGCCCTTGTAGAGTGCCCTGGCATCATAGTTCACAGCAACCTCAAACTCTTGAGCTCAAGGGATTCTTTTGCCTCAGCCTCCCGAGTAGCTGGGACTATAGGTACCTACCACAGTGCCCAGCTATATTTAGTGACTGGGTCTCACTCTGGCTCAGGCTGGTCTTGAACTCCTGAGCTTAAGCAATCTACCCACCTTGGTCTCTCAGAGTGCTAGGATTACAGGCATGAACCACCCACCACACTGGTTGGCATCTTTGTAGACTTTATGACTTAGGGAACATGCAAGTGTAATGATTTCAAGTTATGAGTAGTAGTTGTCTGATCTTTTTTTTTTTCAATTTTTTTTTAAATTGAATAGTAACTGTGTACATTAATGCACTTCTGGGGTACAGTGTGGTGTTTTCACACACAATCCGAAACACTTCCATCAAACTGGTTAACGTAGCCTTCATGTCATTTTCTTAGTTATTGTGTTAAAACATTCATATTCTACTCATAGAAAGATTCACTTGTACCCTTGTAAGATAAACCACAGAAGTGAACCCTCGAGTCCCTCTCCCTCCACCCACTCCCCCCTCCTCTCTCCGTCCCCCCC